>QLOS01000372.1:0-17503 GCA_003313725.1 Russula sp. MG48 | reverse complement strand
AGCATAATTTACCCTGGAATACCGTAGATCAAACGGCACGGCCTACAACATATATCCTGCCCTTCTCTATGGCTGGGTACTAATACTACAGCTAAAGGCGGGGACAGAAAATGAATCGATATGCGAGATGACCGTCATAAACTTGAATGTCAATAGGCGGGGCCCCGGTATCTGTACAGCACAAAGGACGAAGCAATATGTAGGAGATAAGACGCTCAGTCTTTGGGGAAATGACTAATATAGGGAACGTTTACTGTTAGGGAAGCCAATCCGGTATTGCGAGAGAAGCGAGCGAGAGGTGGGACTCGGACGGGAACTTGAACGCGTCGGATGCACCCGGATCTCCTCCGGAACCTTAGATAAGATAAATGGACATATATATTCACACGCTAGTAGAGTAGACGAACTGAACAGACATCTGTTCGGCGGGTCACCCTGTCTATCCCTGAGTGATTGTGTGTTATGTATTATTGACTCTATCAATGGACCCAGAGCTCCTTCTAGCTCTGCATATGCATCCGATGCGCTCATCATGAATCATGATATCACGCTCCGCTATGCTACCCCTTTCCGGACCAATAAGGATATAGGATGAGTATTGACTGCTGTACAGTACAGAGTGTCTCAAATTTCGACGTGATTTCGACGTGACAGAACTAGGATCAAGTTTAATCACCACTCGGAATGGCTTGACGCGGTGGCAGTGATGCGACGCAACTGTTTGTGATCTCGGGAGTCAGGACGCGAGTTGAACACAGCATCGTATTAGGACGTCAACATCCGATCGCACCGATACATGTCCGAGTTTTCAGTTGCCCATGATACGCCCGAGCGCCCCGAGTACATATACATTTGGCATGCATGCCATACAGGTAGATAAAAGGACGATAGTACGATACAGAGAACCCTCAGCTTGGTATATTATAGCTGAGGTTCACACGTCGCAGTTCCAATACATCGTGACAATTAGTGACAGATTTTTTGCAACTCCCTATTTTCCCTGTTCTTGGATTCGGTTCTTGGATTCTCGACGAATTTCTCGTAATCATCTTCTACTAAGTTAGGTAGGCTTCTTGAATCCTATTGCATATCCCGGGTGATCCGAGCCGAGGATCATATAATCATAGCTATTGTTCCGAGAGCACTTTCGATTTTTTTTTGTAACTCTATGGTAGTGATAGTAACACCGAGCAATATTTATACTGAGGTGAGACGAATAGTTCCGGCGCCGCCGGGCCGGGTCCCGCCCGTGCTGCCAAAGTGAGCGTGGTGTCACGGTTGCGGCTGTACCAACACACACGTAACTACTTCGGCAACAAGTACCAAGCGAAGTAGAATACTTAGAATACTATACCTACACGCTCGCTGTGCACAAGAACTGAGGCGTCTACAAAGGTACCTATGGTATATAAGACGTCCTAAAGTTACTCAGATAAGTTTCTAGCCACAAGCTACACACGTTGTCCCAATAGTCACGTGGTAGGGGAAGTAATCAATCAATCAATCAATCAGTTCGCTTCACTGTGTACTTCTTAACCTCGGAGTGCCCACAGTCGAGTCCGAGTCCGAGTCCGAGTTCGCGGCCGTGCTACCCCAAACTTGTTAGACCCTCACAAATGTCAACTGTGCTCACATCCTTTCTACTCCTTTCTGGCTTTGCAGTTGCCCAGGTAATCGTTCCGAATTGCTCCTTGTCCACGTTGAGCCAGTGGAATTGGGTAAGACCTAAGTGATTGTTTTCCAAACCTCTTTTGGTAGCTAATGTTTTTTGTCCAGACATTCAACTCTCTTGATCAAAGTGCGTGTACAGTCGCGGGCTATTTGGAGTCAACCTGCAATTCTGGCTGTGAGTCATTCCCCTTGCGGTACCACCCTCGCTTCCTCATATCTATCAGCGTGGAACATTACGGCGATTTCGGCACCAGGAAACGTCTACCTCGGTCCTAGCGGCATTGATGACGGAAACAAGTGCAAGTGCAACACCGTCTCATATTCACTCTTAAGTGCTTGTAGCTCATGCCAGGGAGGATCGTGGCAGCAGTACGTCTCATCAAATCCTTCTCGCTAATTCCCCTTAGCCCAAGTTACCTGCTTTTAGCTGGTCTGAATATTCTTCCAACTGCACAACGATTCTAGCCCCCTCATCGTAAGTGGGCTGTTATGCAGAACATTCATTAGTCTGTTCCTGACGTGCCCACTCATCCAGTTTCCCTAACCCTGTTCCTGACGGAATACGCGTACCCCAATGGGCTCTCCTCGACGTCACGGTTTGTTTGTTCGTTTTCTTCTCCTGGCACGTAATAACTGACCATCTCAGCTTGAGAACAATTGGAATCCCAGCAAGTCGTATGCCATCGGCGGTATGAGTCTTCTTCTCTATCCTTCACTCAGATGTCTCAGACATGTCTCCAGGCACCCCTGAAGTAGGTCCTGGCGCGATTCTTGGCCCTTCCGGCGTCACCACCGTCAGCCCGACAACTACCCGATTGAAAGGGACCTCTACCTCCACTACCACACCGCCTGGTCCTGTGAAAAAGTCAAGTGCCGGTACCATCGTAGGTGTCGTCGGTGGTGTTACAGCAATCGTCGCGGCCGGTCTCGCCATCTTCTGGTGGAGAAGAAAGCGCACGCAGGCTGTCGTCGATGGGGCACTACAGGCACCCAATGGTGAATCTCAGTTACCAGTGTCGAACAAGGTAGTATATATGCCTTTGTCACAATCGATTCCAGAGACACCTGCCGCAATAACAATGAAGCTCTACGTACGTGCTTCCATGTCTGTACCCAGGCGCGTGTATGTTCTCAGGCCCTTCCTTTCTTGTGCACAGGACCCGAATGACCCGACCACGTTCCCCGAGTTCCAAGGATTACAGGGCGCGCTACAGCGAGAAGAACCTATGACGACATCTAACAGGAGCGAATACTCCCTACCCACGGCCGATCCACGGGGATATCATGGATACCCCATTGTCTAATCTACCTCCCATGGATCATCGCAGGACTCGGCACGATACTATTTACCGTTTTCGCGTTCTCTCTCGAGTCATGTTTATAGTTGCATGGCTTATTGTGGGTAGTGTAAGGTCAGCGTGTCCCACTACCCTCGGAGCCGCCGCCTTTGGAGATGCCGCAACGCTCCCGGAACCTCGGTGCGCCACCAATCGTAGCGACGTCACCGCTCTCTTCCCTACCTCGTGTCTCGCTTCATTGCTTGTTTAGATTTTTTTTTTTGATGCTCTGCTTTGCTTCATTTTATTATCTAGCGCTATATCTCTAGCTTTCCCCACCCTTCACAGCTTGCTTACTGTACTTATACTGTGTCCTGTCTCAGTTTGCGCTTCATACCTCGTTTTTGTACTGTCACTTTCTCGTCACTTCTGCATTCTCGTCTCGATTTTTTCTCTTTACCACCACATTTTACTCGGACATTGTGCCCTTCGGGGCTTACTATCTCACTTCCCATTTTCTTTTGCTTACCTCCCATCTATAGTATTTGCTATGTTAATTGGACTACTTTTGCACCAGTGCTTAGATGCTCACAGCCTCACCTTGACCACGCGTAGCTACGATTCCCGATGTATGTAAAACCTCTATTTATAGGATCAAAGGAGCAGCGAATTGTCATTTCCACTGTTCCCGAAAGTAAAAAAAAAGTGTGCACCTCGTAAGCTTTCCCATATTTCGCCCCGAATTTGTTTTCCTCCCTCCTACCTCCGCTTTCCTTCGCCTTGTTTTCCCTTGCTTTAGTTGTCCTAATTTTCTCGCTGTTCCGCTTGTCTTCTCTTCCTTCCGTAACTCACGCGTGCCTGCTGCCGTACGTACGGTAGTCAAGGACGGGCCGACCCAAGACAGTACGTTTCACTTTTCGTGATGTTAAGTACTGTTTGTATTAACGTAGCGCTTATCAATACCCAATGACGGCTGTTGCACACACGAATAGTCGCAGCAAGGTTGCAGTGACTCAGACTGTCGGCACGTCAGTACAGTATTCCGGGCCGCGGCCGCGGCAGCGGCGGCAGGACCCAGGTTTTATGGCCTTTTCGCATAATCATGTTTCTCTAAGTTATCACTCGCGCCTCGTGACCTTACCTCGTGACTTAATCTAGATCACCAATCAACATTCCCTGCCTGGGCTCATTGGATCATATAACCGATAAACTAACGCTCACCATTACTTCTCGTGGGACGGATAAATGACGATCCCGAAGCATGAAAAGAAGTGGAAGACCTTTCAAGAAATTTTGCGCGGATCGCCGATGCACAGCCTCGTCTGTCTCAGAGGATGCAACTTATACAGGCCACGACGGAAAGCCTTCGGCGTCACCGGTTTGCCTACTTAGCCACGACGAGCTAGAGGCAGTAAAACCATTCGATACTTGGTTCGGGCTTGACGCAGAGGGGGTGGTCCGCCTATTATTACTGCTTGACATCGTACGATCTCATCTTCTCATTGCCGAGTTCGCCTTCCCTTCGGTCTGTCACGCGACATAGCCGACGGATGAGAGCGCTGCCGATGAAACGCTGCATCTTGCCCCCGCAATGCCATACTGTGGATTCCGACGCGTGGTTGGGACGATGTGGGCGGTAGTCGACGAAGACGGTCCGGAAATTGCAAGACATTTCTACCAGTCGGTGTTTCCTGGGGAAGGGGAACGACTCGGAACACCTTTGTACGCGAGATCAGTAAGAGCGCTTCAGAACGCCGTGCAGAACCTGAGGAAGAGGGCGGTTGAGTGTTGGGTGAACATCGTTCGCTATCACAGCACTGCGTATAACTTGTGAATGGGGTGGGACCTTGCGGTTTTCAATTGTGCTTGGGTCTTCATGCGCCCGAGTTTACCCTTCTATGTCCGTGCAGTAAGGAGTTGGAGTGGGTAGCCGGAGAGACGCTCGGTGATGTTGGGCTGCTACCGGTTGCCAAGACTCGCTTTCGTACGTTGATTATACATTATCCATGGCGGCGGTGCATGAATAAGTTGCGGCAGGGTTCAAGTTTATGTCCTCCATCATCCCGCCACAGTAGACCGACACCGTTTTCAGCGACAAAATGCAATCCCGCCATGATTCATGATGACTGGAGAAAATGGAATTCGACGGCTCAGATGCATAGCTCTACAACTAGATCGTCACAACCTTCTGGAGGTTACACAACCACCAAGTGTGGCTCCAAATTTTCATAGAATGGATCGAAAGAAACCCAACTTCAGCGCATCAGGGAACCCCGAGGCTTCCTCAGTGACTCCGCAATGCCCAAGAATGTCTCCGCCAACCGAACCTGGGTAGTCTCAATGAGAGATCCCTATCACGCCATATGCGGTAAGTTTGCTCACCGTATCGAGAGCGATGGCAAAAGAGGAGGGAACAGACGCGGCTGGAGACCTTAGAGGGTCACGGGGGGCATTGTTCTGTATTCCCAGAGCGAGATTGGCCATCCTGCGGAGGGAAGAGGATGAAGAATCTGGGCCGAAAGAAACTGAATGGAAAGATAGAGGTTTTCTACACCGCATTATAAGCGATCTGTTTGCCCACGCATGGGATAAACGACACACCCAAGCCGAACTGCAGACCGGCAAAGATCCTGAATGGCCGTGTCGGGTACTGAACATTCCCCATCGGAAAGGAAGATCATGACCGGTGTCCTGAGTTTCAATATAGGCAAAACGTTGCATATAACATAGATCAGACTACGAGCCTTTCTGTGCTCCAGTGTTCTTCCATGACAGCTTGACCCACCCGAAGAGCCTCCGAAAAGTTTGTACCACCATAAGCCTGGCTGCTTAGCACAGCACCTAGGAGTTGATCCGGAGAGCTCATGAAGTCGTTAGTAAGAACGCGCGTAGTCGCCTCATTGAAAAGGATAACGCTATATGCATCGCGCCGCACAGCAATGTTCTGTCGGCCTGCCGCAGTAGCGGTATGGCGGGCAGACCAGAAGCTATATAGCGCTGAATAGACTGCCCCGAGCCTGTTGTTGGCGACTTGACGAATTCGGTTTGTTGCTGGTGCGTTGGCCAGGGGTCGACGGTCATCATAGGACATCGAACCTGACCTAGGATACAAGTAAGAGGTACAGCACATACATTAGGTTACATGCACTTGACCTATCAATGACGAATATCCTGCAGATATCATGATGTTAGCTACCACAGCGGGACAACGCGAGGATCTTACACATGGAATGCTTGCTGCATCACGACAGGGTTGTTGCATTCGAACAGGTGCCCATCGTTAGAAATATAGCCGAGGCCATCCACAGGATCATTAGGGTTTCTGGCGGAATGGAACATGGGCAACGTGCAATATGACGGCTGTCCCGGCGTCCCAGCTGCTGTCCCAGAATGCTCAGGCCCTGGATAAATCCTATGTAAGTCATGAAAGGGTGACGATCTATCAGCATACCTGAACACATGGAGTCGCTGTGACGATGTGTTAGTGGCTCATCTACAATCAAGAGGCTGACGTACCATTTTGCAAAACTAGTCTGTTCATCGCGGGTATACGGGTCTGGTTATTAATCTCAGTGGCTAATTCTACGAAGGAAATGTCCTCGTGACCTTTGAAGCCTTTAAACAACGTTAGCCAGCTTGGACGGGTCTAGAAAGGGGGTACTTAACGTACCCATTCTACGCCAGTGTAAACCATGAGTGATAGTATCTTTAGGTTTTTCCGGCTTTGGAACCATTCGTGCATTGATGTGTTGGACCTCTGCACCATCGCAAGGACCACCCCCTTCTGTACGGCGGCAGTAGTCAATGTGGACGTGTCTGTCCATCGACGAACAAACTAGATTGCACATCATCGGCGCTCCATCGTCGTTAGATGAGAACCTTCGACCTCCCAATTCAAAAGTTGTTCCGTCTGGTCCATCAACCGCCCAGCGAGTTTGTGTCATAGACCCGTGGCTAGTTTCATGCTCTTGCTGGGCGTGACCTTATAGTGTCCAAGGATGAGCCATATTATCTGTCGCTGCATAGTACGAGCCAGCTCCTTACCGAGTGGCAAGGTACAGAAATAGCTGCAGTTCTCACAACTACGTCTTTTAAACATTTCCCACCACCAAGGATACTGAGAGACGACACACCGAGTTTCACAGAAATGGAAGGGCTGCTTTTCTGTGCTATGAGAGTGTGACCCCATATGCGACGTTTTTCCCGGTGGAATCATCTTGACGCATTGCAGCCGTTTTGCAACTAAATCAAGGTCAGAACGACTTCACCATGCTTTTTAATCTGAACAAACCCTGTGTGTACTACATGACAAAAGAGGCGGCTTTAGAGATCCGTTACGAGTACTAGCACTACAATTACCTTCGTATATTGGAACGTCTCGTGTCTCCCGGTGAAGGTTGCCTCAACGGAGTGTGGTGCCGTGTCGATTTGACAGATCCCTAGAGCTGAGCACAGAGCTGGGCATGAATGTGCTTCACTGCCCTCCATTTTCAGCCTTAAATTCGTCTCTATAGAGCAGGGAAAACGCTAACCCGCATAGGTGATGCGCGCCTGGGGTAAGCCCATGAAGGTGTGGTTCGTCACAAAGACGTTTGCAGAGTTCGCACATCCTTGGGCAGAGCCTCGTATCGCAGGAATGGGTCTCGTGCTCTTGGTCGCTGTGTAGAGGCAGGTTAGAAAACGGACGAAAACGAGAAAATAGACGTGCCTGGGGATGCTACAACTTTCTGGACAGGAATAGGTCTTCCCATCCGGTAGTTTCATGCCTTTGAGAGCGCAAGGCTAACCATTTTTCAGGATTGTAAAGAAAAAATACCCAGGACTGGAGATCGACTCATACCTCGCCGCACGTATGTACAAGCGCGGAGCACATGTGGTCATCTTCAGCGTGTCCCACCACCTGAGGATATGTGAGCCCTTACAATTTAAGGGAGCAATCTTCTCCGCTTACCTTCATACAATCTTCCAAGCAGCCTCGCCTTCCAAATAGCTTGCATGGTTCGCCACAGAGATGAGCGTTAACGACGCAACTGCTCCCTGATGAGAACGTTGTATTATCCAGGTAACCAGTCCACGTACATATGCTTCCCAGGATGCCCGGCACTACGCTCCCTTCAGTGATGGTACAAATAAAGATAAGGTCACACGTACGGCATACCGCAAGGCTTGAGATCACCTTCACAGAAACCGCATTTATGCGCGCACCTGTGATCGGTGATACAGCTGTGGTCGCCCTCGTGAAACCGACTGCGGACGCAGAGCAGATGGCATGAGACGCATTGGGCGCCGCAGAGCTGCACACTTGTCTTCATCTCAATGACCATGTTGTCAAATCTTCTGCGTAAATCTCCTATGGCTGCATGACCGCCTTGAAACCTCTCCAGGTTACAATCCAACCAAGCTCGAACATGGCCAACTCGCAAGTCGATCAATCTATTGAGGCACGATGCAAGTTCTGCCATCCACTCTGAGTCAGGCACGGATTGCCGTGGCATCCTCGGGCCCGAAAGCTCTAATAGGGCGGCGAGATGCATCTCGACATCGGGGGGTGGAATTTGTTCACGCTCAGAGATAGCAAAGCGTGCGTCAGTGTCGTCGCTCTCCACAATGAGGTCTGTGTCAAAGTCCTGAGAATTTGGTCAGATATTGATTCTCTCTTCTTGATTAGAATTGGTAAGTTACAGAACCTTTAGGTGCTCGAAATCAGGCTCAGTCTCTGAGAACCCCGTAGCCAACGCGATTGGCAGGAGAGCTGTGAGTGATTTAGCACGATGCTCGGCCATGGTCTCTGTTTGAGGATTAAATCTACGCGACAATGAGAAGGATACAATGACTGACGAGAAAGCGCTCCCCAGTCATTGGCCTGCAAGTAGATGTTAAAAACTACTACCTTGATAGCGATAAAAATGGCATACTTTAAGTTTTGCCATAAGCGTTTTGATGGTATGAAGGAACTCGCCCGCAGTCGGGTAAGAGACATTCTGTAGGTCAAGCCGCCTCTTGAGAACCGCGAACAGCTTGTAGAACTCCTTGGACTCGATCACGGGCCATGGTATAATATCTAGCTTCCCACCATGAAGGCGTGAGATGAAGTTCGCATCCTGCTCTTCTTCCACAATCTTCTGAAATTTAAACGAAAACCTACGATGCACACCTTCACTGAGGTGTTACACAGAGATTGGTGAAACCTTACTCGCGAGTAATCTCTTTCTTGTCTGGTTCCACAACGTCCTAGATGCAAGGTGACAAGGTCATAAGAGGTGATAAACAATGGTCGCTGAGTAATCACCTTGATGATGATAACAAGTGTAGATTGAAAGAGAGAGGGGTTCGCTGCTGGATCCAGGACAGATGCGCTAGACTGAAATGATTGGAAGAGGCCACTGATATCACGGCTGAACGCAAAATTATTGCGGAAAAGGACCTATCGGGTCTCAGAAAGGACCTTGACGAGAATGTAACCAACGTACAAGATTAGATATTGCCGTGTTGAACAAGACAAGGAGTGCATCCTCTTGAGGGGACCTTTCGACGCTGTCAACCCCTAATATTTAATTAGGTAATCAGCACCGTTCATATAAACAGTTTGTCCGACCTTCAAAATCAAGTGCTACAATGAGTTCTTCGTCCGTGGGTGTAACGGACATCCATACACCCTCTGAATACATCAACTCAGTTATATATCATACAAAAGGAGCACGACCATACCTGTCGTTCGCATGGCGCTCCCCGCAAACGATGTATCTACGAGATGGTTCAACGAGAAGCTCTTTCCGACCGATTGCTGGCCCATAGAGGACACGACTTTCACAGGCTATGCAGAAGAGTATCAGCACTGCGGACAAACTGTCATCGTGGGGGGCTCTACCTTCAAAGCCATGTATGACTGGAAAATTGACTCATACCAACCAAACGATAATTTGTCCACTATCCTGTTGACGTCTGCGCCGAGTAGAGACCTCTCCAGTTCTGCAGAGAGAACTCCGTTCGCCAAAGGAACAAAGCGGTTCTCACGGCAGACAGCGATATGGATCGGAATGAGGCAGAGGAGGTCGACAAGCCACTCCCCAACACGGTAGCGGGACACATTCCAGTTCGAGTCGAAGACCACTTTATCCTGGAACGATTCGAAATTCGCTGCAGACACCTCGATACGACGTAGCTCATCGCCCGTGGGTTTCTTGGTCGCCTTTTCAAATGTCTGAATGAGATCGGAGAAATAGAGAGAAAATGGTCCCGTGGGGCACTCGGTGATGAACGTCAGGCTCTTCTGCCGCCGCTCACTCGAGGACGTGATAGTACGACGCCTCACGGCGGCGAGAACAGGGAAGCGCGTCCAGACTTCTTTGAAACAGTCGAGTATGCTGTTGTGGAGGGTACGACGTGCGTCATCGTTTGCAGTGTTTTTGCTGCCTTTCTCTTTGAACCTAAATTCTGTAACCTTTCTTTTGATATCGATGGCTATGGACTTCACGGAGTGCGCGTCGATGTCGAGGCTGAGGAGAAAGATGCATCCCCGTCTGACCATCGACGTGAAGACAGCGCCCTCAAGTGGAAACTCCGGTACTTCCAGGGAAATCCCGTCAGTGGAGCCAAACGTCTCCCAGTGGTATGCAATGAGGGATGGTTGCGGGCCCTGAGCCTGAAAAACGAGAAGGCAGGATCCGTCTGGAGATGAGTATACGGCGCTTGGGGGGGATCGGAGCTGTAACGAGGCTGGTCTAGTATGGCGCGTCAGTGATTGGCGGGGAACCTGATCTTAACAGAACGATAAATACCTACCTGAATTGGAGTGTAGTGAAGGAGAAGATCCGGACTTGTGCAGTGGAGTCCACCAACGCCACTTCATCGTTTCCACATACGAAAGAGAGTTGGAGAATCGAAATCTCTGTCTGGCTGTACCACGGGGCCAAAGTGATCACACTCCCTTGCCCTTGAAGGCTCTTGAAGGTTTCATCGAACACAAATGCGTAAAGTTGCAGCTTGTCGGGAACAATTACTCCGGGCTTCCGATTTAAGTAAAAGGCATTTAACCTACCTTTGTTGGTGCGCACACTGCCAGCATTCGCTTTGCCTCGTCAAAGGCGAACAGAGCGTGTTCTCCCACCTTGTCATGGTGAAGGTGTTTGATTGGTCTGGCCCGCTGTATGGCCCCGTCTATTTGTGATAGACGCTCGAGATAAATGAAGTGCTTGTCCCGATCAGCGAGAACAAGGAGGAGCCTTTCGTACTCTAGAAGTTGAGAGAAGCTGAAACGCAAATATTTTAAGGTGAAGAAGGACGAGTACTCTTACGGAATCAGATACGTACACGATACGCAAGCCAATAGGTAAATAAAACACGGATGAGCGCTGGTCGCCCACGGCCGGATCCGGGATGTGACTGTGATTTGATCGCATGCTATGTTTGTCGTCGCTCGTTAAGTCCATAAGGTGAACCCGGAACTCGAGCTTGAGCTCTTCCAGCGAATCTATGCGACCCGTGACTTTGTATTCTTGATAGTAGAGTCCCCCGAACGTTAGCTTGTGAAAATCACCAACAAAAAGACACACCATCATGATGGGAGTTGTAGCCTTTCCCCCACTTTTCAACGCCGTTGAGGTACACAATACTAAGAGCGCGCAATCAGTACCAGTCTCGATAGGGCTACCAAAACTCACGAATCCCTCTGCCCAGCTGAGTTTGCATTAATTCCCCGAATGAATCCCACAAGTGCATCGTCCAGCATCTTCTTTTCCTCCGACTCGATCTCGCGTTGTACAGCCTTTTTGCAGCCATCTTCTTGCATCCGCAAGATGGCAGGAGTCATCTTCTTCACAGCCACGTCGATTGAGGAGGAGAGTTGGGTATGAGCAAGAACTAAGGCCTCCTGGATCGCAGATTTCAAGTCTTCATCATCCACTGTCTTCAATTTGAGGAGAAAATCAGAGTCAGAGACACCGCTTGCTATCGTTTTCATTTCCTTTTGCAGCGATTCCTCGTCTGTACTTTTTGATACGGAAAGAATACTTTTCACCGTCGAGATCAAAGACGATGTGACGGATTCTTTATTCTTGTCTGACTTAGGAATTACTTTCTGTGCACGGCGAATGTCACCTTCGGAAATGAGTGCTTGAATGAGCTCGGCGCGCTTTTCGGAGCTCAGGTGCTGATGTTTCGCCAACAGGTGACACACAAAGGCCAGACGCTCTTTCAACGACTTGAAATCGGACCCTTTAATAGTCTCGAACTTGGCGCGGTCGACATGCTGTCGATAGATATCATTAAAACCAGAGTAAACGTGACGGAGATTATCGATCCGCATGTGGTCTGGGAGAAGTGGTAAGCTGTGATAAAAGCTTATACAGGTATTTCCCACCCGGGACTTCCGAGTCTGGATCCATCCCAGAATTGCCATCGACAGACACGTGAGACGACTCGGAAAGGGAGTCTGGCTGTATTGCGCTATTTCGAAAAGAAACCAACCACGTCAACACTGTGTACTTGAAAAGGCGCGAAGAAGACTCACGGAAAGAGGCTTATCACGTCGCCAACGATAGCCTCGCGAAGAGTGCGCCGTAGAGAATTTTCTTCGCGCGCGAGACCTCGAGAGACTTCTTCTTGTCTCTCTGTCATCTTCATACGGAACCGCTCGTGAATGTCCTTTTTCGCGTCACGCCACTTGTCACATTGGCCTGAGAAGGCATTTGCAATAGCCACGTCGACCACGATCTGAACAGCGTTCTCGTCGAGAGCTTCCGACAGGACCAGAGCATTGTCGTTACTTAAAAGGCTATGAGCATCGTACCTCGCGGAAATCCCGGGTACCTACAGCAACTTCTTCAGCAACAAGCCACTGAGCGGGCGCGGATCAAGTATTTCGAATCGAGTCTGGCGGGGAATATAAGTGACCGTCCAGAACCCTTGGGTAGTTTCCCCGTGCAAAAGGCGAGGAACAAAAATCGACGGATCTACAGAACAGTCGGCAGGGACCGCGTGATACGAGATGTGGCGTGATTTCATCTTCGATTGATTAGAAATAGACTTGAGCCCGGTGAATGGGATGAATACCTGAAAACCGGACCGTGACGACGCGCTCTCTTTCTGTTCCTTTGTCTTTGCAACCTCGAATGTGAATAGCCTATCCGAGTCGTCGACATCTATGTCCACAGATTCAGTGTCGCTATCTTCATCGGTCCAGACTATGGATGCCGAGTGCTCGGAAGATAGCAGCGCAACTACTTGATCGCATATCTTGGTAAGATATCTGTTTCGAAAGCATGAAACAGTGAAGAGAATGGGACCTTCAACACTTGCTCACCGCATAAATGTAACTCTGTTGCGTGACACAGAGGAAGTCGCCGAATCGTCCCAGGTTGAATCCTCCGGCCAGTATATTACGTAGTGACGTTCCTCGGTGGAATCTGCTGGTCCAACCGCCACAATATACAGGCCGGAAGAAAGCACCGGCTTGGAACCACCAACCTCAATTGGGGCAAGTAATAGTTGAGCACTAGGGGTCTGATAATCCATAAATTATTTAGAGCAAAACGAGGATCGCTCACACATCCTCAGTAACTGCATTGATAGATCGCAACAGACGCACGATCTCATCCTTAGATCCATATACGCCAAGTGGCTTGACCATGAGTCGATCCAGAGCCTTAAAGTCGACTTTGGTAATGGAAGCGTACGTCCCAGGGGCCATCGCATTAATAAAGCGTTTGAGAGAATCTTGTGCGATGATAACCTTGTCAACTGCGATACACGCAGAATCAGCCCGTTTGCATTCAATTGCAACGAAGATATCTTTACCACAGCCGTTGCTCCCGGACTCGCTAATGAGGTCCAGGAGACGGTACATGCCACTGATTGCTTCAGCCAAATCTAACGGGAGGGGCCGAGGGACTGGGTTGTTCTGTTCATCCTTCCCATCGGTGTCCTTGGCATTACCTATGTCCTGTGTTGCATCCCGAGTCAACGGATCGGAGGCACTAGCTTGGGGATCTTAATTAAAGATTTCAAGCTCAGCGGGCTTCTATACAGCACTCCGCGTTCAACGTACCACTGGGTGCGTGGATTTGTGAGTTTGGGGGTGTCTCATCTATGGCAGCTAGTTAACGGGAAAGGAATGAGAACATGAAATGAAAGCAATATGACACACACCTGGATTCCCCGGAGGATCCCTATCCACGGGCGAGGAGGGCGCGGGGAACAGTTCAGGCGGAGCATATGAAGCACTAGAATTCATGGGGACTAAGGCGAAGGGAAGAAGCGCAAAATCCGTAAGTTTAAGAGGTCAACTTTATGCTCGGGAATCCACTCACGTGCGCCGGAGGCCGAGGTACAAAGTAACGTCTTGTTTCCTTATATGAGTGAGTTGGATACAAGAGATCTGCTGCGCTGCTGGAACACTAGATTAACGGCTTTCAAATCAAGTATTTCACCAGAATAAGACACTCACGACGAGAGGCAGATACGCTAGGGGTGGTCAGCTCCTCCACGAAGGATCACGAGAGGTAATTGGATGCCGCCTTTCAAGATGCGCAGCAAGAAGAGGTGCCACATGTTCTATATACTGCTGCGGATACTCGATTCGTGCCACGGGAGTCAGATTAGCAGCAGGGCGTAAGGGGTGCAGACCAAACAAGAAATATGATTCCTTTTCGAGAGACCCCGAGGTGACGTGGCGAGGGGCGGCGCGGGGCCAGGCGGGTCGAAAGGGAAGGCGATCAGGAAGTCAGAGACGGGATATAGTATCATTATGAAACGCGCGTAATTATGAGGCTCGATCGGCGCTCATCCAAATTGCCAACTGTGAACTTCGAAGCGTGGGAATTCTATGGTAATTGTACTTCATTTTTCACGATAATAGCACTAGGCTTAAATAAGACTTGGGTGAGCGCCACCGTCAATTTGAAAAGGGTAGGCAACTATAGTTCATTCCCTACGTTTCCCTAAATTCCGCTGCGACCGCATATATTGTAGTGTGAATGACCGCATCTAGCCTGAGCACGAGCTCGGTGTACATGAGGCCTGAGAAGTAAAATGTGGGGCAACTGGTTATCATCTAGCGGTGTTTTGGAATGCTACGCATCAAAGTGACGATTATGGTTATGACAAAGAAAAAAATAGACGTCAGTGTATCAATGCGCCTCGTGGGCTTCTCAACGACTCCGCAATGCCTAAGAATGTCTCCGTAAGCCGCACCTAGATAACATCAGCATGTTTTTTCGTTTACGTCTGTGGGAAACGGATGAGTACTTACTGTGTTGAGAGCCGTGGCGAAAGAGGAAGGGATGTACGGCGTTGACGGAAAGGAACCAGGACGTAAAACACCATTCTGTATTTCCAGCGCGAGGTTTGCCATCCTGCGGAGGGTCGAAGCGTCTATCCCGAAGGAAACAGCATGAAAAGATAGCGGCTTCCTATTCCAGCAGTCAGCAAGTCGTTCCTACGAACAGGAAGCAACGAACCCGCGCTGGCTGGCGGAGTGGCAGACACCTCGAATTTCCCCGTCGGGTACTGAGCATTCCCCATCGGAAAGAAAAACTATGATTGGTGCCCTAAGTTCCAGCAAGTTTCGAATGAGAAACCGAACAGAAAAGACAAGTAAATGTTACGAACCTTTCCATATCCCAGTGTTTTAACATAATGGCTTCAGCGGCACGGAGAGCTGCGGAAAAGTCTGTTGAGCCGCTAGGCTGCTCGCTTAGCAACGCAGCTAAGAGTTCATCCGGGGTTTTCGTCAAGTCGTTGACAATTACATTTTTTGTTGCCTCATTGAAGAGGACGACACTATATGCGTCGCGTCGTGGGACAACTGTCCTCCGTGCAGCAGCGCCAGCCGCTAAGGTGGAGAGGGCGGGAAGGAATCTGTTTAGAACTGGACGGAACGCAGCACCCACACGTTGAAGGCCGTCCGTTTGGTAGCCCGCATTAACAGCGACGTCGCGGGCGGACCAGAAGCTGTACAGGGCTGAATAGACCGCGCCGAGCCTGTTATTGGCGCGCCGCCGGATTCGGTTTGCTGCGGGTGCGTCGATCAACGGTTTATGGTCAGTTAAACACATAGAACGTGATCTGAAATGCAAAATATGAGACATAACGCCTGTCAAGAAACGTTCACATCACCTGTCTATGACGAATATTCTATAGATGTCGAGACATTAGCGCCCACTATAACGAGACTGGGTAGGCTCACATGTGAAACGCCTGCTGCATTACACCGGGATTTCTACATTCAAACAGGTGTCCATCATTAGATATGTAACCATGACCATCGATACGATCTTCAGGGTTCCTAGGGGGATGAAGGATGGGCAGCTTGCAGTACGACGGTCGTCCCGGGCCAGCGGCCGTCGCCAGATGTTCGGGCCCTATGGAAGTACGATTTAAGCATGCAGCATAGCAGTCCGTATTGTGGCGTACCTGGACACATGGCATCGCTACGATTGAAACCATTAGCCACTCATTTGCTCCTTAGGTGCATAGCTCACCATTTCTCAAAGGTGGACTGATCAGAACGGGTGTAGGGGTCTATTTATAACTCTCAGTGCGGGTTTGGGCAAGATAAGTAAGCGCCAGTGACCTTTGAAGCCTGAAGATGGGGTTTCAGTTTGAAGCAGACCCCAGAAAAAGGGTATCCAACATACCCATCCTGCGCCAGTACAGGTTGTGAGTGATAGCGTCTTTTGGCTTGTCCGGGTTGGGGGTCATCCTTGCGTTGATATGCTGTACCTTAGCCCCACCACAAGGTGTGTCTTCCTCGGCACGGCAGTAATCGATATGAATGTGTCTGCCCATTGACGAACAAACCAAGTTGCACATCATAGGCGCTCCTTCGTCATTCGAGGAGTATAAGCGACCTCCCAATTCGATGCCCGCCTCATCAGGTCCGTGGATAGCCCAGCGCGTCTGCGTCATAGAGCCATGGCTAGTTTCGTGCTCTTGTTGAGGGTGGCCTTGAAGTAGGCGGCGAAAGACGTGAGAGAGCGCAGTTGTTCATGAATCAGTTTCTTACCATGCGGCAAAGTGCAGAAGTAGCCACAGTCTTGACAACTACATCGTTTCAGTTTCATTTATTATCTTGCATAAGACGTGTCGTGAAAACCTACCGAGTCTCGCAGAAGTGGAATGGCTGCTCGTCCTTGATATGGATATGGTCACCGATATGCGACGTTTGCCCTGGTTCCATAGTTTTGACGCACGGCAGCCGTGTCGCATCTGGTCCCCTGTCAGCATGACACCACCGTAACTCATTTATATCATTCAGGACAAACCTTGTGAATACTGTATGAAATAAAAATTGGTATCAGAATGAGCTACGTAGATGAGTATTGTAATCATCATCACCTTGGTGTATTGAAACATCTCATGCCTGCCGGTGAAAGTAGCCTCAACAGATGTGGGTGTCGTCTCAATTTGGCAAATTCCTGGCGCCGAGCACAACTCAGGACAGGGATGCGGTTCTCTGATAAGCCAACACTCAGGTTGGACGCCCATCAAAGGACGACGAACGGTACTAACCCGCACAAATGGAATACGTCCGGTTCGAGTCCGTGAAGGTGCGGTTG
>QLOS01000369.1:0-12259 GCA_003313725.1 Russula sp. MG48 | reverse complement strand
GAGGCAAAACAATCGACGCTTGTCTTCACTGGCACTTCCCAGGCCTTGGACATGCGCCGGAATTGTTCCGCGAGAAAGCGGTACGTAGCTAGGTGGAGCATTGGAGGTATCGCCGATGCATTTCGATAGGGCCCAACACCCACGTGTTGAGTCCAAAACAATAGCTGTCAAGCGACTTTGTATGTGCTTATATGCAAGGACAGGCCATGATCCCAGAGAACATCTAGTAAGGGTTAAACTCCTATGCTTCTAGCCAATCTCACCAAAGGACAAGAGTTATAGATAGGCCGGTTGGTAGCAATGTTATCCCTCCCAACTTGAGGACTAAGCTAGGAGGGGGTGAAGGATTGGAACGTGGACAGAGATATGTACTGTAGGTTACAGCCGTAATTTGCAGTGGTACACCGGGGTCAGGTATGACCAGCTTGCGGTCATTTGGAAGTACTGCAATGCGGTTGATGGCACGACATTGCCCTTAGTCCCGAGTAGTAGGAGCAGCGCATAGGTACACGTTCTCCTGCCAGTGCACCTACAGTCACGGAGCGGAGCACAACCGGGTTGAGCCGGTGAACGTCGGTGAAGTCCGAGTCGGTCGGGGGTTGCCTTCCTGCCCGGACTACCCGGGCCCTTCAAGTTCTTGCAACTTGAACCTTGCGACTCCCAGATGAGCCATTACTGTATACCTGCACATATTTCGTGCTTTCGCGGGAAATGACGTCGACTCCAAGAACAGTGCCATGTGGCTCCCAACCGCTGGGTCACATTCTCCTTTGTGACATGATCACCCTGCTGATGCTCCGTGTCCTTTTGCTTTGCCTCTGGTATATGAGGCTTCAAATAACAAAACGTGAATATGTATCCGCCTTCGCCATGGTAAATCCGCTCTCAGTAAAATGATACAGGGGGGGTTATTACATCGTCCGTTTGGGTCAGGACCTTTTTGTGGCGAATGACCTGCGGCCTTCATCCCTCGCGGTGGCTAAAGTTTCCTTCCCGGCTGTATTCTCGTTCACGAACCCCCTCTGGTGGGCCTCAACCACCCTCTCACTTATGTCTCGAGTTGAAAGACAATATCGCCGAATGGTTTTGTGGACCACCCAATTTTGTAGTCAACAGAAGGAAGCGGTCACCTCCACGCGCTCCCACTTTGGTCGTGTTCTTATCACGCGGGAACTATTTTTGATATAAGTTACCACTGACATACCTCTAATTTGCCCGGATGTTTTCGTCGGTCCACGGTCAGGAACCCATCGAGACTATGCGCAGGCATGACTGGGCTCATGAACTTCGCCGCTTAGATCGTTGCGCATACGGTTTACCTGTGATCAACCTACCTGGGCGGGCATTCTGATCCCCCGCACAATACCTTATGTTCTCATCTGGCCAGTCTGGCTGCCCTGCCATTCCCCAACCCGAGTATCTTTGTGGTTGACCTCAGGACTTGCCTCTGATCGAGAATTTCGCAATTTCGGCTGCCTTCTATACTCGACATATCGATAGTCATTAAACCCAGGACGCACGGGTCTCGTGCTAGCCATGCGTGTGGGTGTCGGTCTCTCGAGCTCGGCATTGCCACTCACCACAACTGGTTAATCTGTCAAGGAAACGTCTTCAGTGAGCTAATCCTTTTCATTACGCATGCTGTTAGCTCCGGAACTCTATACTACACCAGCGAACTGATCACAGTGTTCGGGGTTCCAAGAGTCCATTCAAGATATAGAATCGTTCGGCCGCTAGCAAAACGCTTGACGTAAAGGGAGTCCACGGACGAGAGAGTTATCGTTCCTTTATAACTAACTCCGCGTAGATCATTTCTCTGAGCCGCCAAAACGCCCACTGTGGTCGGGTTCCACAAGTGGTTCGTTTCTGCCCCCTTCGAACTTTTATCCGTAGATAAGCTGCGTCCTCGACCGGATGATTGATGATCCCATCGGAAGTGGGGCCCTTAGGAAGCTAATTCGTGATGCTCCGGGTCACCTGCCTTGGTCCCCGGTCGATGGGTCAAACTACACCATAGACGCTCATATTGGACGTTCGCTTCTAGCGCTCCTCCGCAGTTGGAGTGGAGATAGCTAGGTGATGGTGTGTCACTTCCCCTTTGTTATGGATGTATGATTGGCTCCGCAGAAATATACACGAGACGTACAGTACAGCAGCTAGTTCCCTGAAGGTCCAGGGTCCAGGGATAACATCGAGAATGGTAGCCACCCAGTCACCAGCAACTTCCTGATCTTCCAAAGAAGCTTCTGATTAAGTGCGCGAAGCCTTTCAGATGATACGTATCATTATGCTGGGTGACTGACTCTCGCCACGCGAGTCCCAGTGTTCTGTAGATTGCAGGTTATAACCGCGCTTTTGACTACGCAAAACAGGTGCGGACCCTGCGGGCCATTCGCCAGACTCACGATTCGTATCCTCTTCATTTCCTTCATGGCAATATTCAAGACTATCCTACAAGCTATTGACAATACCCCAAATGAAATTGGAGAATGTGCCCACGTAAAAACGATGCTGTAAGTCCTATGAGTGGTAGAAAACAAAGTTCATCGAGACGAACTACGATTGGCTCTCGGACCACCTAACGTGAAACCTGGGCGGTCGTTGGTGAGCGAATCGGGATTTGCAAATTCCACAGGTCAGTTGCCACATCCCCATTAGCGATTCCGCTGGTATCGTTCTGTGCAGGAAGTGGAGAACCAGCCGCCAGCCATCGTTGATGCCAACCTGTAAAAAGGACTCATCAGTCCCACGATGCGAATATCAGAACAGAGCGACGCATATTAACCTTCCACCGCTGGAAACTCATCTCGATAGAAGTCCAGAAGGTGTCTCACAGTGGCATGCATCGCATCTGCCTGGGCTTTCTCAACGGTTTCCGAGTCGTCCGAGATTTTTTTGGCGAGCGCCGCTGGGGTAGAAACATCTTCCACGGGAAATCGCTGTCCCTTGAACGTGAACGTACCTGTATTGAAAGGTGGGTGAGCTAGACATGAGTGAGTACGGTGACGTAAAGGCGTACGAGGTTTCCAAATCCGAAGGTCAACACAGAGCCGATAGAGTTCTGGGCAACCAAACTGCTCCCGCCTTGGGGTAATTGCGCCCTGCACAATCTCCACTCTCCGTTCACACACTTTCTCTGATGCGCTCTTGAAATTGATTATGAACGGTTTCTCATTCGCGACTAGAACGTCGAAATTTCCAAATCCGCCGTGAACAACGCCAGCGTCGTGTATCCTTTGCATCGCGTTGATAATGTTCACCCTTCAACAGCCAGGATATTAGTGAGGATCAAGTAGGTTTACGGGCAAGACAAGGCCCACCTCAAGGCAGACGGAGCGTCGCCTGGCGCATCATAGATGGAACGGATGGGCTTGCCGCTGTACTCTAGAAGCAAACAGCCGAACGCTTGGTCCTCGGACGGACTGAAGTAATATCCAAAGCATGTAGGGATGCAATCTCCTTGCAAGCGGTGAAGTTTTTGGTAGAACGTGAGCTCTTTCTTGAGGACCTCGGTAGTGTCACTGCTGGTCCCTAGCTTCGCAACTACGTCGAACGTGCCCCGGGGACAGGAGAGTGTTCCGCGCATGATCGACTGGCCCCTGAGCCAGGATGTGTTCTTTAGGGAGAACGATGGACCTGTAGCCTTGTAGGTTTCATATGCCCGAAGGGTGCGATGCTCATAGGTCAGTGGAAGCCCCGGAGATTGAGGCATCGTCAAGACTAGGGTAGACATAATTGGGTGATTGTGATATGAGGTGTAGCAGGTGTGTCGGGGAGATGGACTTTATACTACGCGCAGCCGCCGGTGCCCTGCCATCTGATGTGACATTCCTTGGATGCCGAGGTCTTAACTCAACTCCTAGGAGAATTCAAATACAAGTTCTAGGCATCGTCTTGAAAATGGTGACGTCAAGACCTTTGTAATTGTTTCTTCCGTCTGCCATGACGGCACAGAAGGGCCAAAGAAAAACGTGCACAGTACAGTACAAGGAATGAGATAAGTCACGGTACTGGAACTAATCTGGGTTGGCGCAAGAACTCTGATAGCCGGGTGACGACGCGGGTCGCGCTGGATTCTGCGACACGTGCAGCAGATAGCAATCAAATAATCCAAGGCCGAGAGGCCCGAGCTTCACGCAACTGAAGGAACGTACATTCGTATAGTCTCATGCTACTACTCGCAGCTTATAAGGTGCGTGTCCAAATGTTTGGTTTATGATGGAATATAGGATGGTGGCAGACAATCCCGGAACCTGGCAAGCCAAAATAGTAGTTAAATCCTGTATGGTACATCCATCATGGATATAGACGTGTGAATTTCGAGTCGGGAGCTCCCGCAGATCGGGTGGCTGTGCTGGGTCATCTTAGCCTTCCCAAGGTCCCGGTCAGAGATATCCTAGTAGGACACCGTAAACAATGCGCGCATAACTTAGCAGGGAGTTAGGAAGGGCATAGGAATTTGGGTAGTTGTACTGTACCTGCTCGGCCGGAGCCGCTGTCGGAGTTTCCAGCAAAAGACACGAACCAAAAACGAGGCAGCATCCTGTTACTATAACACTGACAACACCGAACTACACCAACAGCCAAAATTTACTCTGAGGCTCAGCGGAAGGCCTGGCGTCAACCTGGAAGCACTGAAAAGAAAAATGGGGCCTTCTCTTGTCCACGCTTTCCCTAATACCTGCACCCGGGCGCGAGGCAAGAATATACTGCATTGATGTGCTGTGTGGCGCTCCTCAAGTTGTTGAGATCATTCATGTAGCGGCTATCGAGTGCTCCGCAACCTTACCGCACCTTCACCATTCGCGATTCACTTTCATGCGTCACCGTCACAGTTGGTGATCTGAGGTTGAGCGGAATCCCAGCCCACTGAGGACTGATCAAAATGCTGCCAGTGACACTTGATTTGTACGTAAAGCGAGACGTGCGGCCGACGTGTGTCCCCACTGGTATGGTTATTCGTGCCCTTGAGCCGAGCAAGGTATGCCTACTCATATACCGCGTTTACAGTTCGCTAATTCGAGCTCCCGTTCCAACTATTATCAATGGGGGTCCACCACGCCGCAGAAGAACGATTCGACCCCCTTTCTTTCAAGAGGTACTTCAAAAACATAGGTAGGGCGTACCAACGACAGGCCATAGAGCTCGTGAATATCTGCCGCATCTTCGTGGAGGCATCTTCACAGGAATTACAACATGATGCGACATTCAACGAGTGAGTTTCCTTGCCCCTACCTTGATTACATATCTAATGACCATTAGAATGATGCTTGCTGCGGACAAGGCCCTACAATCTGCAACTGAAGCAGGGAGGCAAGGGACAGGCAAGGCATCCAACGCGTTTGAAGAAGCCAAGAACAAATTGCTCTATTATTGGGAAAGGGTACATACAGGGTGATTATAGCATCCAATCCCCGATCATCGCCTACTAAAGCTACAAAAAGACCACAGGACATGGACATCAGGATCACCGAAAAAATGGCACGAGCAAGCGAAACAGACAGACGATCTTTGAGCCATTTCAATCGACTTAGAGAAAAGCGAGGCTTTAATGTAAGGCTTGGTTGTGTCATGAGGCGTCTTTCACATTGACATTAAGTCGCAGATTTCCGAGGACTTGGTCCGAAAACCTACTAGGCTGTTTAATTTTGTGGTGTTTAAGACACTTCCCGACCCGAAACCACTCACCGTGCGGCGTGAGTAGGGATGCCTTTCGGTTATCTTGATTCTTACCCAAGTGGTAGAGATGCTCCCCATCAATCCAATGTCTTCCGAGATCATTTGGAATTTTACTCGATATAATGACGAGAGGCGGGTCACTTTGCAGCAGAATCCCCACTTCTATATGGGGCTGTCAAGTTCTGCTGATGCGTATGGGACTGGGTTTTTCGAGAGTTCCATAAAGGATTTCCCCGAGGACCCCAAGACGATCTACGTCCTTGTTGACAAGTCAGGTCCAGGTCGCGTTTACTTGGAGACGAAAGCGAGAAACCGCACGTTTGACGGCGTATGGAAGCCGAAAGAGGCTATGATTTTCAGAGGCATGTCCAATTTCTGTCTTTCTACGTGACTTGCCAACAATATCTGGCAGATATTCGCGGGAGGTTGGAGAGTGAAGAGCTTGTTGGGAAGGACATTCACGACCCGCTAGAGCTGTGCCGGCGCCTCGAAACGCAAGCCCCTCGGACTTGGAATCGCATCCTGAGTCTAGATTGGAAGCCATTGGTCCAAGAAACGTTGCGTTCGCCCAATATCAGCGTGCTCATCCGTGTCGGTGAACCAGTGGTCATGGAAGCCCAGGTGCGTCGAGAATCATTCACTCTATGAACCTCAGTCTCACCCAAGGAAACGTTGCTTGTCCACCTAATAAGTACCCCGCGGATATTTCCAACGAGTGGCCGTTGGTGGTGCCCGTGCCGTCCTCCCGACCTGAAGATCAGAGTGTCTCACCAATGCACTACGCAGATACTCAGGACTCTCCCCAAGCTCAGACACATCAAAACCCGCAGACTGCAGTACCTCCAAATCAATCCACATCTAGTTTTCAGTCAATTGTTACCATTACATCGAGCCCTACTTCATCCATCATGGCGCAATCTTCATTTCAATCGACCTATCCACGCGGCACACCGCCGACACCACGAGAGCCACGGAAAAGCGTCTCGTCGGCCCGCAATGTGCTGCCAGAGGCACCTATGCCCCCCTCGCCACACTCTCCTTCCTCGTTGACTCGTAGTACCGACCCACCCTCGAAACCAAATGATGTCACACTGATCAGCAATCTCGGACGTGGAAACAGAGATATCCGACACCCTGACCCTCAGTCTACCGTTCCGTCAAACTTGTCACCTGGTTCTGGGGAGACGAAATCGCCGCTCACACAGAATCAAGCGAAGAGATCGACCAACGTTGTTGGAACACCAAAATCATCTGCGAGAACCATGCCTACCTCGATCGAGCCAAGAGCATCAATGCCACCTCCCCTCCAAATGCCTGGGATGTTCCCTGGCGTACCAGTGGACGCGGATACTTCGTTCTCAACCATGACCAACCCGGTGGAGGTTCCGAAAGTTAGCTGGTATAGACGATTGTTCACCCGAACTCGACATGGGTAGTTCTATGGATTTCGCACGCCATACACATCCGTCGTTTATTACAGTAATCTCGCCCTGGCGGCGCGTTGTGTCTTCGCCTACATGTTTACTTTATTGAACTATTCTTTATTGAACTATTTCCATTGATTCCCTGGGCTCCGTGTCGAGTGATCGTCTTGGTGCCTCCATAGCCCTCCCCGGACGAGCTCTATACCATCCATGAGGTCGCGACGCAGTCCCTTTGCCCGGAAATCTCGAAGGTGCTTGCTCCACGCTCTCTTCAGCTCCTGTAAGGCTGCGCAGACAATAGGCAAGATGGTTCCGCGGAAATGCCGGACCTTCGATCGGTCAGATCTGACCAAGACACCATTAAGGTTGACTCGAACTGAAAGCGGAAGCGGTGGGTCAACAGCCCTGCACAATACAGTACACCGAAGTCTCGAGCAGCAACAACTCAGTGCGTGTTTACGGCATGTTTTTGATTCTGTCCTCATGGCGGGGTTGGCACATTCTCACGCTCAGGGCCACATTCTCCACCCCTACACCCTCGGCGCTAAAGTCTAGGCCTCGTTCCGACCCAGGGAAGGGATCCGCGGGCGTTAATTATTCTGCTTCGCCCTTGACCACGCAATACACTGTGGTACCTGGCCTACTTTCAGTACCATATCTCTGTACACTAATACACCATTGCCGGGACATTGGCGTTATTGTGTTCCACTGGTGATCTGTGGTCGCCCCACCCAACAAAACCCACACCCTTGACCCAAGGAGGTTCGTATCTAGGAATGTGAGGCTACCCAAAGGCAATCAAGTTGACACGAGGCGCGCCACTGAGACAGCAGGATTAGGCTTGTCCCCAGCCCTCCATGGCAACCGGGAAACGGAGAAGGACCAAACCACCGGGCAGTGCTTTCCCCGTCAAATGGGCTGGGGAAGGTCCTAGAGTCGTGATTTGGGGTGCGTCGAGGGGAACATGCTGCATTTGGGACCTACGCTATAGGTTCCGAGTCCTTTGCATCAGAGTTCAAGGATAATTATGCACGTGTGTACGTATTCTTCCGGTGCGATGTATGAACTTTCTCCTCCATCGATGCCCTTTGCCACAACAATACCGCCGTAATCCATCTCCGACCCTAGATGGGCGCATCGTCAGCATGAACGCACCTCCAACATGGCAAGCGGGATAATGTAGGCCACGCCAGGATGCCAGAAGTGCGAGAGCCTGTAAGTCAGAGAGGGAGAGGGCATTGCGACTACGGTATTAAAAATGGATGGATTTGCCCATCTACCTGGGTGCGTCAAAGATAGAGGTGACCATGGGCCTAGGAGGGAAGATATGTCGTTTCTGGACGGGATCATTAATCCCGAGAAGACATTCAGAAGATACAGACTGTCCAACCTGAACGATCATGCTGGTCCCAATCCGGTGTGCATGATGAACCTACTGTGATCAATAATGAGCTTAAATCTGCAGTACTGAGTCCCAACAGCGATCGGCTGCAGCTGCCCGCTGAGCAGATATTCGGAAACGAGATTACTGTGAGGAAGCAAGAGAAGACGTTACACGGTAGCTAATCTAAGACATCGCTGAGTATCACTGGACTGGAGCCGAAGATATATGCATACTGTGCATAGAAATGTTATGTAAGGACTTTTATCAATGCTGTGCCAGGGAATGTAGACATGCTCCGCCCTCCTTCGTGAGGCCCGCTGCGAATCATGCTGGACTGGGGTTGTAGTGATTAAATGGTCCAGCTCTATAGAGGCAGCCAAAATCTCTCGATATCAGAGGGAGCTCCACAACACACCAGAATGGCTCGGACACGGTGCGCTCAAAGATGGGCGTAATTGATTGATACTGTAGGCCTCTCGGGAACACGATCACGACAAATGGCACAGCCTTCGTGGGAAGCAACGCCAGTGTCCAGTAGGGCAGGCACGGTAGCGGGTCAAATTCAAGTCCCCCGATCCGGGCCCCGTTACCTTGCGCACAGAGGCCAAGCGTACCACGACCACCGCTATATCGCGACCAACGTCCACAGAAAATCATTCTTCTCTCTAGTCCTATTTTACGTTATTTTATAGTCTATTGTCTCCCCCACAGGCGGTGTCACGACGCAATCATGCGGGTTCGGCAAGTTATCGTTTTGTGAAACATGTGAAGAGCATCAGCCGAGTGTATCGAAAGCAGGCCACGGAATTAGTCACTCGTTGCCGACAGCTATCTCTCAGCTCCAGATGATTGTCGTCGTCCAGATACTGAGCTCAGGAAAAGATGGCCCTAGACAGTTTTGATTCGTATCTTGTTCTAGTAGATTTTCGCCGAGTATTACAATACGTCGATAATGCATTGGGTTCTGCTGCGCGCGCAGGCAAGAAAGCGTCTAAAGAAGTGGACTCGAACCTCGAGCGGGCGGCGAGGGCGTTGAGTGAACAAATTTTTGGCACTCTTCGTGAGAATTACGAGTCGGGAGCTCCCGTAGATCGAGTGTGTAGCTGAGTCATCTTACGTTCAGTATACGTTCAGATGTTGATGTCGCCGCGTTGCAAGTATGCTGTGCTCAGGCTCGGCCGGAGCCGTTGTCGACAATTTGAACGAGTTCAGCGAAAAGATACTGTACGGAGCTGCCCTCTTGCGGCCAAACTCAAGGACTCGACGACAGAACCACTGCATGAAAAAGGACCGGGAACCTCTCCTGTACTTGCACCGAGTGTGAGGCGGAAACATCCTGATAATCCTGTGTTCACTCACCCAGCGGCGATCGAGTGGCCACGCCCTTACTGCACCATCACAATTCGCACCTCACCTTCATGCATCACTGCCATAGTCTATGATCTGAGGCTGAGTAACATTTCTGGGAACTGCTGTAGTCGTCAAAGGCTTCCACTGCCACTTAATACCATGCACACAGCGGACGTACGACCATCGTGCTTCAGCACTGGTATAAATGCTCGTGCTCTGGGGCTGGACAAGGTCAGTCCTACTTATCCATTGTGTCTCCAATCCGCGAAACCCAGTACTCGCACCGATTGCTACTAATGGGTGTCCACCTTGCCGTAGAAGAACAATTCGACGCTCTTTCTTTCATCAGCTACATCAAGAATACAGGCAGAGCGTACCAACGACAGGCTATAGAGCTCGTGAATATCTGCCGCACCTTCGTGGAGGCATCCTCGCAGGAAGAACGCCATGATGCGACCTTCAAAATGTGAGTTTTCTTACCCTGACACGATTACACCTCCGATGACCATTTATCATAGAACGATGCTTGCTGCGGAAGAGGCCCTACGGTCTGCCACTATAGCAGGGAAACAAGAGACAGGCGAGGCATCCGATGCATTTGTAGTGGCCAAGGAGAGATTGCTCCAATATAGAGCGACAGTACACCCAGGGTGATTATAATGCATCCGATCCTCGATCACGATTTACTGAAGCCAAAATAAGTTTACAGACCATGGACGTCATGATCACGGAAAGAATGATACAAGCACAAGAAAAAGACAAACGATCTCTTAGACTTTTCAATCAACTTAGGGAAAGGCGAGGCTCTAATGTAAGGCTACGGTTGTGGCATGAGGCGTCTTTCGCGTTGACACAGTCGCAGATTTCCGAGGACTTGGTCCGAGAACCTACGATACCACTTAACTTTGTGTTGTTCAATTCTCTTCCAGACCCGAAACCACTCATCGTGCGACGTGAGTAGGGATGCCTCCCACTCGTCTCCATTCTGACCCAAGCCGCAGAGATGCTCCCCATCAATCCAAGGTCTTCCGAGATCATCTGGAATTTTACTCGATATGAGGACAACAGGCGGGTCACCTTACGGCAGAATCCCCACTTCTATACTGGACTGCCAAGTTCTGTTGATGCGTATGGGGCTGGGTTTTCCGGGACTTCTTTGAAGGACTTCCCCGTCAAGCCTAACGACACGATCTACGTTCTTGTTGACAAGTCGGGTCCAGGTCGCGTTCACTTGGAGGCGGAAATGGGAAACCGCACTTTTAGCAACATATGGATGCCGAAGGATGTTATGGTCTTTAAAGGTACGTACAATGTTGTCTTTCTCACGTGACCGGCCAACGATATCTGGCAGATATCCGCGGGAAGCTAGAGAGTGAAGAACTTGTTGGGAAGAATATTCATGACCCGCTAGAGCTTTTCCTGCGTCACGAAAGCCAGGCCCCTTGGAGTCGCATCCAGAGTCCAGATATCGGAAGTTGGAAGCCATTAGTGCGAGAAACGTTGAGTTCGCCCAATATCAGCGTGCGAATACACGTGGATCAACCAGCGGTCACGGAAGCCCAGGTGCGTAGAGAATCATCCACTCTATGAATTTCAGTCTCACCAAAGGAAAGGTTGCTTACCCACATAATAAACACGCCGCCGATATATCCAGCGAGTGGCCTCAGGCACCCCTGTCCTCGTTGGCGCCCGTACCTTCCTCGCCACACATCGGGGTCGAGAACCGAAAAGTCACAGCGACACACCACGCATATACCCAGGCCTCTCCCCGAACTCGGACTCACGCAAATCCACCGACTGCGGCGCCCCCGGATCGATGCACCCCTAGCTCCCAGTCGATTGTCACCACTACATCTAACCCTACTTCCTCCACGATAACACATTCTTCATTTCAACCGACTCGTCCATGCAGGACACCCCTAACACCTCAAGAGCCGCGGAAAAGCATGTCGACCCTCAATGATATACCGTCACAGGCCCGCATGCCTGACTCGCCACGCTCTCCTTCCTCGTTGGTCCATACCAACCCACCCTCGGAACCAATTGACGTTCCAGTGGTTCCACCGATCACCAACCCTAGAACTGAAAACAGAACTATCCTACGTCCTGGCATTCAATCTACTGCTGCTCCAAACTCGTTGCCTCATCCAGAGAGGAAGCTATTACCCACACAGGGTCAAGCTAATGGGACTGCCCACATTCGTGGAACACCAAAACCATCTACGAAAATCACGTCTATTCAACTTGAGCAAAGGGCACCAAAGTCTCAAAAATTATCTATTCGTCTAATGCCTGGGTCTTATCCCGGAGTACCAGTGGATGTGGATATTTCGTCTTGGGTCATCGTTAGCCCGGTAGAGGTTCCGAAAACGAGCTGGTATAAACGGTTGTTCACCCGAATCCGACATGGCTAATACTATGG
>QLOS01000363.1:0-50589 GCA_003313725.1 Russula sp. MG48 | reverse complement strand
GGCCCCACGCAATATTCCCGTCTTTGTAACATGTTCTCGTGCATCTGATCGATTCAGTGGTGGGGTCTGGCTTGCGATATCACTGATGAACCCACACGTACTCCACTTTCCAGATTGGTCCTCGAGGACTGCCATGACTATTTTATTGCTTGCGGCTATTGCCCTGTCAGCGAAGAACCACGCCACTAAACCGAATCTAGGCGCGCGTCTTTCCATCTTCACCGCTTTACACTATCAAATCTAGAAGAACTGTATGGATTCATTCCACGTGATTGTATTGCCCCCACGTCGCAGTCCCCTTCTCAATATTTCTGAGCACGGTGGTTCTCATACTATCATGCTTTGCTCTACTGTCACCACTGGCTCTTACACGCTCGAAAAATATTCGAGATCATATCCACCCCGTAATCCTGCCCAGACTCACTCTCAAGACCTAACTGTCCGACAGCCAGAATGGCAACACTTCGTCAATCCTGTCATAACCCTCACGCTTGACGTGAAGACATCGATGGATAGCAGCTTCGAGTCCGTGCGTTTGCGTATAACATGGAACACAGATGTGGGTAACGACCAGATGCAACGAGAAATCACGATGGTGAGGTCAGAAATTGACGCATACATGCGCCTTTTCATCAGGGTACTATTTAGGAAGACCTCGATCTCCTGTCATTCTCAAGAGTCGATGGCCAGATCCACTCTGGCCAAGGTCCCCCTCTCAAGGCCGTTTATCGTGGCGCGATCGTGGGAATCCGCTACCAGTATCCCGTTTCTGTACCGGCTACCTCGCCGACTGTACGCATATAGATCGATCTGCGTCGGACAGTTGCGCTGATGATCGATGGACCTCCATGTCCAGTCGTACCGCCGTTTCCAGGTCAATTTCTCCTCCTCTTCAGACGCAGTTAAATTCATCGACGCCATCCGGCCGGTGTGCCCCTGCAAAGCGAATGCGGGTCCTCCCCCACCGCAGATCCCCACGAACAGACCTTCGATGCCGATGATGTCTAATAGTACGTCCATCCAGGTCCCATCTACAAGTGCACCACTCTTCCGATATCATACCAACACCGTACAATGGCCTTCGATGCCTCCCCCATCCGTAGGCGCTACCAGTGGTTCAGCGGAAAGAAACGCACCCCACCCCAGCAGCCAAGGGGAGCACCCGCAGAGACCACCGCAGTTCCCGCCCTCCTCAAGCTCAGATCTGTCTCTGGCACCCCCCACATCTGGCCTTATACCACCATATCCGATGACTGCGGCGGCGCCCGAGACGTATTCCAGCCAATTCACAGTGCAGAGCGGTGGCGGCGTCGGTGGGCGGCGCAACAGCGCTTCTTCTCTCCCTGCGTCGTCGCAACCTCCTACTTCCACCGCAGCCACACTCGCGCCGCCAATGCAAACTACCATCACGCAGCCACCAGGTGCCGCGGCAGCGGAGAAGACGCGCGAGGCGTTTCTAGAGTCGCTACGGGAAACGCCAGAGCTGTACAGCCTGACGCGCCCCGAGCTCGAAAACCTGGTCAGCGTCGTCGTGCGCGAGCCGGGGTTTCCAAGGCTGGTGCGTTGCATTTTTTTTTTCTTCTTTTGGCGCCCGAGAGTTCCTTCCCTTAGGGGAAGGGAGGGGTGCTTTTCCGTGCTGAAAATAACTCTATTAGCTCGAAGCCCTCGAGTCGATGTGGGCCATTCGCGGATTTTTAGGGCAGTAAGCAAAGGGGATCTGCAAGCTCACTGCCGCCCTGTTGACAGCAGCACTTTCAGCTAAGTTCAGAAAAACCGCCGCCTTGTACAGTACTGCATAGACAATTTATGAAATCACCGAATTCTCTGACACATGCAAAGGAGGCCAGTTCAACACTACAGGGGTCTCAGCAAATTACACCCCCTTCCCCTTCCCTCCAACGCACACACAATATACAGAATCGATTTAAGGCTACCAGACGAACAAACAGCGCCGCTCGGTTCTGATGCTCGCAGAACTCACCTTATTCAAACGCGCACAGTACCATCGCAGCTCGAGCGCATCGCAGGATGCGTTCGTAAAATGAAGGCCTCGTCCCTGCGGAGTCAGTACACCTGCAGATCAGGACTTGGGCGAGAACTTCTGTCTGCTTCCATTTTTTCTAGAAGTGGCGATCGATCAGCGCACGATCAGCGTCTGAGTTTATAGCACATAGGGGCACGAGTAAGGGCATCAACTAGAAGGGAATACACCTAGTTCCCAGATTAGTGATTAACTCGGTGACATCCGGCTTTGGTTTATCGACAGCCTACCGAGCCAATCGTCATCGGGACAGGGACAGAATCATACTAGTGACAGACCTGTGCTCCACACAAGGCCAGGGTGTTTGTCACGTCGAAATTGAATCCAGATGGAGACATATGAATTGGGTACGTCAATGTTTCTTCGCCTGCGTGCAGACTTCGCATAGTGATGTACTTAGATACCGCAAAGGGTTGACCGTCGGTGGTGACTATCTCTCTTCCCTGATGGGGAAAATAACAAGGCCGCCATCCTACCTACACACCAGGGGAAATCACCATCCAACAATCCACCTCCGCGCCAACCCAGGGTAAAGGCGGGCACGCCTGTTGCGCTCGGAACGAGCACTTCGGAGCGCCCGCAACACCCCGAGCCAATCTTATCTACCTGCGCTCTCCCCACATCGTCTGCGTACCAACCACTTCCGTGTCTGGACCTTGGAGGTTTCTCTCTCGAAAGCCGATGACACTATCGGAGTTACGGAAATGGTGTCTATAATCCTAACGGTATCTGCGTCGGGCGTCTCTGTGGGTGTCCACAGAGGACGCGTACTCCTGACACTGGCCGGTAAAACGCAGCTGGAGCGGGCGATAAAGTAGATGATACAAGGCAGAGGTCCTGCCCAAGATATCGATTTTACTCAGCATCAGCTCGAAAATGGTTACAACCTTCACCTGCGCTCCTAAATCACGCCCAGTCTTGCTGAAGCTCAATCTGCTCCACATCGATGCACCAGTGACCGGTGGGTTTTTCCAACCCTTTGCCCCCTTGCGTCTCCCGCTGTGATACTTTTACGGGCTGATGTGTCTTTTGCCTCAATCTGCGGCGATGTTCACGGATGACTACATTTTGAATCGATACCATTGGGATACACCCGGAACCTAACATTATCGTCGAGATAAGATAACAGCTGATGATTACATAATGCGTAGGGTATCGCTCTGGTCCCGGCTCAACTCCCGGCGCGTGCTCGGAACATCTGAATTCCCTTAGAACCATCACATTTACTCCACACCTGACCACTATCTTGCAGCCAGTGATCTTATGAAACCTTTCGAGATCTGTGGAAACCCTGCCACGACCAGATACCTCTTCTCGGGTGATTATGTCGATAGTACTTCAGCATTGAGGTGAGTGTGGAGCGGCCTGCCAGTGCGTCTTGATGGAGCCTGATCTTGTCCTCTACTACTGGAGTCGGCTCTTCGGCTTGTGGAGCTCGAGTGAGGAGAAAACTGCATTTGCGCACACCCCAGAGTTGGGGTAGTGTGAGACTCAAACGGCAGGGCCACCTACAGTTTAGTACCCATGTCCATCGATACAAGCCATGACGTTTTTTCTTACAGCCTTACCCCAGGCCGATGGTTTTTCACGCGTGGTATTTCTCGCTTTCGTGGATATGATTGGTCACCGATCAATTCTATCCTTTCGGTCCGCTTGGTCTGTACATTACCTAGCTCGCTGCTCTGAGGTGAAACGGGGATATTTCAAAATACAATTTGGTTACCTATGATGAAGAAGGGGATGCGCCGACATCGAGTGCGTCTGGTCATGCCGTATTTGGGATCACCGCTATATGCCCTGCCCAGCACTCGTTGATCCCTTCACTAATATAAAAGGGTTCCAGTGGTGCCAGTGGTGCTCTAGGTGCCAGTTGATGCCGTCTCCCCCACCCGGACGAGCCGTGGAACCGCCAGCAGCACCCTGACTCACCCACCCACCCACAACTCATTCGAGTCGGTCGTGGCTTCTTGAACCTTCTATGTAGAGGAACGCAGGGGAGAGGCGCACGAAATTCACGTAGGAGCGATTGCGGGAGGCCCTGAATGGCTTAGGTATGTTCCGTCAACCCGGGAGAGACGAGGATAACGTTGATTGCCCCTCGGTGTATCCCATAGCCGAAAATGGAACCGACTGACGGCTAACTGAGATGAGGGTTCTGGATGGGCGCACCATGGAGCATCACCCTGGAAGTCCACCCCGAGATGGCCACTCCAGTGGCTTCGGTAACATTTGACCATTCTTGGTAATGCACTTAGCCTAAGCTCTACAGTGCAATCGTTATTACGTCATAATCGACTTCACCCAAAGGCTTATACACTACCTTATAATGAACCGTTCTAATTATTATAACCGAGCGTAACTGATTATAGTATATTAATAAGTTATTTCCCCATCGTGCGACATACCGTGGTGTTGCCCAATGTAAGAAAAGAATCTCGAGTTCAGTTATAACGCTAGTAAGTTACATTGACATCGCTGGTGGAGCGGCCTGGCTTAACTCCCAAAGAACCGATTTTTGGATTTGTGCTGTGTCCGTGATCAGTGATTGGTATATGGGTATCATGTGAAATGTTTCAAGTTGGTAGGGCTTTCAGTTTGGCTATGACCTCCAGATTTGTGTCCCACCAGCACTCCAGAGCCTGGGAAGGGGTCAATATTCTGGAGGCATGGTGCAATCGTAGAAATTCCATCCAGTGCCACTGCGGTGAATGCCCATAACAACGGAAGGAGGGGGTTCATCAATTCCGGGGTGCGCAATTGGACTCTTCCGTTGGGGCCTCAACCGAAATAGCCGAGACCGCTACCTGGACGCACTCCACGTCGTCTATTCTAGTCATTTCCATAGGCCAATAGCATAGGAGATGCTATACAAGTGCCCACATGTCAGGCTCATCGGCAACGCCCATAAGCAGAACTACCTAATATTGTCGACGGTAGTTTGCCGCTGCTTGGTACCACGCACCCTCCTCTGAAGCTGCCAGAGAGTCCTACCATCATCCGACATAATATCGATCACGAAACTGAGCAGAATATTCAAGGGGACCGTCCGAGACAGCAGCGAGGTCGAAGGACGATGCTGGGTGCTAAAGCCTGAGACCAGCTGACTCGGGCTTATAATGTCCTTGAACTCAGCTCAGATCGACACACATAATGCACTGGAAGCTACCGAAACGGGGAGTGGACCCTAAAGCTTGTCTGTAATTGATGATGAGAGCAATCGTCGTTTTACTTGGTCGGGAGTAGGGAAACACCTGATTGCCAGTGGAAAGTTGGGCAGGCACCGCAATACCCTTTGCGAACACTACAAGACTGTTTGAGGAGGAGCCTTTTGACGTGGTGGAGTCATGGGCGCATCCAGTGAAGCTGTTCCGACGAACGCGAACCGCGCTCGGGGTGTGTTGTAGAGCCTTCATGTGCACAGGAGGAAGGGATCCACCAAGGAGAGGTGTTGAGGGGATTAGATTGATAAGCCGGGCCACACAGAGTCGCCGAGTCAAAAGTGAATCTACAGTAAATCTAAATTGAGAGCAAGTTGTCACATGGCGGAGATTAGGCGATCAGGATCAGGGGGAGAGGAGTGAGCCCGGGCAGGGTGGAGTACTGTGCCGTACATACTGAACCGGGACGACCGGAATGAGGTGAAGAAACCCGAGGTGACGTCATAGAATGGGATGCATAATGAACCAAGAAAAAGGGCGAGCAAAACGGCCCCACACAGTCATCTAGTCGTCCCGCGGGTGCGGCACACATTCTCCTTCCCTCTGTCATCCCTCTCATCCCTTGGTCATCAACTACCAACATCCCTGACGACTCCCCTTACTTTACTCGTACTCATCCTGCACTTCTTTCCAATGACCTATGGCCCCTCCGCTCAATCACGCCAATGATCGGCATCCCACCCCGCCACTGTCCCCATCGACGTCCTCGGGCTCCTCTCACGCAAGCTCTACCTCGTCCTCCTCTCCTTCCCCTCTCTCCTCAATTCTTCAAAGAGACGGTGCCAGTCTACGTACGACGTGTCCTGATTCCCAACCTTTGGGGCGTCATAACCCCATTTCAAAACTGGGTCTTGTGGCTGACAGGTTTGAGGAAGACGCTATGATGATAGACGATTGGGGAGAGGAGGGATACGAACGGCCGGAAGGGCTTGATGGTAAGCAAATCCCAGACATAGCCCAAGTTATCGAATTTCTATTCCATTCCTACCACCCTCGGATTATTGAATTGACGCGCCTGTTGAGAGGAGGGAATGGCCAAGTAAAGGAGGAATGGTGGCAAGTTAATTGGGGGCCGCGTGAACACCCGTAAGGTACGGCCGCGGGATACGTATGTAGTCCGGGGATCTCCTGATGGGATCGTTCCTTTTTTCTTTCCATTATTCATTGGGTACAACAGAATTATGCACGTCGATGATCCTTTTTTTCCCCCCCCCCCCTTTTTTTTTTTTTTTTTCACGTTTGTCGTTCTCTCTGTTTACATAATTGCCCCTTGCAGCTTCACAATCTTCCGATCATCCCATGGGACTCGCTCCTCTCGAAACTCCTGCGGAACTTATTTCGATCCCGTTTCAATTGGAATCGACTCCTTCGCGTGAAAGTCATTCTGCAACCCAACCACAACAAGAAGCCCAATCACCTCAAGAATTTAATTCTGGGTCATCAACAGACGTGATAGATGTCGCCATACTGGCGCAAGATTATGAAAACGTGGATGAGCCTCTCCCAAGCAATGGATCTCGTTTAACGACCCGTGCTGCCCGTCCCTTACCCATACCACCTCTCGATCCCCATAATGGCAGCACCAGTATCCATACGACCAGCCCTGCCACAGGCGCAGCTACCGCTGAGCCTCCACCACGGTCTCCCTCTTCGGCACCGATCTCCACTAATACAATCCTCTCTACCGGCCGCCCATTTCCCTCCAAGGGCAACACTTCACAGCCACCTGTCGCGTCTCTTGGACGGCTGCACTTACAAGATTCTTCTTCCCCATCTCAGGACTGGATTAACAGGAGTTCCACCGGCATCCTTCCCCTACCTACATCACCCCCCTTCAACGTCTTCCCTCATCACAATCCACAATTGATACCATCTAGCTCATTTGATCATTTCTCTTGGTCTCAGAATCAACTATCTTCGAGCACCCAACAAGCAACATTGGCAGCAAGAGTTTCCTCACGACCAACCTCATCGCCCGGATTGATTCAGACTCACCCTTTGCCTCGACCATGTTCTCCTTCTATGGCGTCGTCTAGCCGAAATTCCGGACGGCCTTTCTCTGAGCATGCTCCTGATATGAGATCCATGCATCAGCCTCCCCCAGCCGCGCCGGTGCCCGCAAGTCGTGGCTTGCCTCCTCCAGCCCCACCAACAATATTGGATCCGCCACCAGCACGCTCCAACTCTGCTCGCACCTCTCGCGCTCCCCACGAGCCCTTCTTAAGCGATGCCCCACCACCCCCGGATAGCTGGATCGCTGTGGAGACTTCGCAGGCAGAGTATCGATTGAATGCCCGGTTGCCCGGTTTCAGGCGCGACGCAATGTGCGTTATCTATTTCGTGACGTCAGTTTGCCCGTTAACAGACCGATATTACTTTTAAAGAACCCTAGCTGCAAGGCGGCGGAGAGTGTTGCACGTTATGGCTGACTCATGGGAGCCAGGTGGTGGTGCGCGACCTTTTACTTGGGCACATTGGTTTTGGTCTTTCTGAAACAAATCTTGGCCCAGGTCACTTTGAGAGACGTATCTCGTTTGGGTATGATGCCGACCTCAGTCAGGTTCGCGCCGAGTTTGATGGCGAGATACTACGTGTGATCGTCCCACGCCGCACTCCAGCGCTCACCTGGTATGGAGAAGCATGTGAATAGCTAACGTACTGGTCACCTCTTTCGCTCCACCTGGAGACGCCTTCACCACGTCCTCAATTTCATTCATTAGTTGTCACGCACCACTTTACATCACGCACCCTTACAAGTGTCATATTTCACTCTAGGAATGGAAACTCCACAACTGTCCGCCACGTCGTGCATGGTCCAGCGCTGGAATACCCTTCTCTGATGATATATAGTTGGCCACCTTTTTGTGCCGGTGGCTGCCGAACGTTGAGTCACGACGGACTTTTTAGCACGCATATAGTTTTTTTATTATTACAAAAACAAGTCTCTTCAGCATGTCCTAGCATTCTCTGCATACTTCATCCATCCAATCGGCGTCATCGGCCCTTGTCCTCTTAACCCTCTTACTGCATCCCTACACCTAATCATGTCTATCTCCCTTCCTTTATTGACCTGGCACTCCCGCAATCGTTCTTACCCCCTGTCGTACATCATGTACATACAACGCAGGTCTAGGCAGAGACGGCTTGGACCCAGCATCGCATCATAACTACCTAACGCCTACATATTTACGAGTGCTGTTGTGTAATGTTATCACTCCACCTTTCTATCGGAGGTGATTACTCTAATCATCCCTCAGCCCTCATGATCACCATCATGACGAAATTGCGCGGAAGATGCCGTGCCATTATCAAATCATTGCGTTATCGCATCCTCTCCAAAGTCCAGGATCATGTTTTCACTCAGCCCGGGGGTTTTTGTTCTGCGCTCATTTTGGATATGGGAGCTAAGAACGATAACCAGAACCAGAATCATTACGCCACCTCCCAACTTTTGAAACACATACAGTGCCCATCAATGGAGCCAGAGGTGCCACCCTCTGCGGTGCCAGTATATATATATATATATATATATATAGCAAATGACTTCACCTAAACAATTTCGGGCGTGTGCTCACGAACTTGTGCCGTACATAATGCCGTAGTTAGGGAAAAGAAAACACTCTGAAGCCTCCGTAATCACTGATGGTGCCCGTGCATATTACGTACCGAGGCCTTTAAGTCCTCTAATTGCCTGCCGAATGGCAACTTCAAATAGGAAAACCTGTACTCTGGTAGTGGGATCTGACTCGAAGACTATGCGCCGGCATGCTAGCGCAGTAGGGATTCGAAACTTGACATACTCTATGAAAAATACGCAATCATGTACTATAACTTGAACCGTCCGGAGTCCCCAAATGAAGGTATAAGATCTATTCGTGCCACTGGCAGTCCTTCGCGCTGCGGCCCAAGCCGGAGACAAAGATGGTATAGTTATGAGTGGATATACGATGACCAGACCCGGTAACACAACTTGCTAGGATGGAGGGCACATCACGTAGACATCGACATCGACCTTGTGGGCGTCCGCATCGTCCTCCTGCATGGTGAGTGTACGGTAATCGGTATTTGTAATCCTATTCGAGGGGGTAAGCACCGTACCTTGAAATAGACACCGAACAAGCGCTCGCCATCTGTCAGCACGCTCTCCCATCGGGGTGTGCAGACGGCCCTCGTCTCGACGTAGGGCAGATGAGTCATGACGTCACCGCGGAAGCACAGCCCCGCGGTGAGCAGCGTCGGTGCGGTGACGACGCGGGTCCGGTTCCCGTTCTCGTGGCGCAGTTCGGTCGTGCCGGCGCGCGCGAGCTGCGTCGCGGTCTGTCGGACGCGGTGCGGGTTGAAGTCGCGCAGGACGAGCTCGTCGTGGGAGAGTATCCCCCAGCGCTGTCCGACGGGCCCGCTGCATCGTCGCCAGTATGGGACCTCGAGGCATCGTGTGGCGGATGGACCCCAGCTGTCCCACGGCACCATTTGCTCGTTATTGGCTCCCGCGTCTGCGGCTGCGGGCGCGGGCGTGGATGCTGCGGCATCGGCGGCTGCGGCTGCGGCTGCTAGGGCGGCTAGAACGTGTCGGTGCACTACGATCGCAATGGTCATGCTTGCATCGGGGATCTCTTCGAGTCCCACACCCAGAACGAAGCAGGCAACTCCATCCGCCGGGTTGTACCTAAAGGGAAACCGCGGCCCAGCGCGACTGCTCGCACGGTATTTACGCGTAAAGGTGGGATTTTGTTCAGACGGGCATTGTGCAAAGTTGAGCCGTCCACCGTCGCAGAGTGGGGGGAGCCCCAGCATCCTAACTAATTCGAGTCGAGCTGGTTCCTCGAGGAATTTAAAGAGGAAAATCGCGTTTTCTTCCGTGTGGACAAATGCGAGGAGCGTTTCGGAGATCCGCATGAATCCTACTGCGAAGGTCATCGCTGACGGCGGGGACTCTCGCAACTAAGGCATCGGGACAAGTTGGTCATATATGCGCGAGGTAGATGAGGACACTCACCGATGTCACTTTTCCCTGCTTCCAATTTACGAGGAATAGTACGTCGACTTGGCGTTCGTCGTCGGGCGAGCCATTACAAGAGATAAAAATATAGTTGCCAGTAATTTGTAGGTGCAGGTGGTGAGGAGAAGATGGCCCGGGGAAATCGAGCACGAGATTGGGATCCTGCGCCAGTGGATGGGGATCTCCACTGATGAAGCTCAAGCAGTGAACTTCGGCTCGCAAAATATCTTCGCCGTGCGCACAGCTGCCATTCAATCAGCTTCAGGTTAGCTTCAAAACAACGAGAGGTGAACACACGTTACGACGACCGCAAGGTCATTCTCATCCGCTGCGAATGCAAACACGCAGTACTGACCGTGCCAAGTAACATCGACCCTTCTCCAGCGCAGGTCTGTTAATATAGGCGACGGTCGCAGGTCGATATAGGAGTACCCAGGGGGCTGGGCTGGATTGTCGCTATCTCCACGGATTGCCAAGAGATAATCATCGTGAACTGTATAGTTTAGCCAGGGCCAGGCGGTACCCCGAGTAATCCGAGCAGTCCATTTGCGAACATCGAGGTCCTGCCATGCATTTTCGAGACATCGCAATGCTTTCGAGCGCTCTGCGATCGATGCGCCTGGGATCATGGGATCATGGACGCTGGCAAGGAAGCCTTGAATGATATACTGGAGAAGCGATGAGTGGGCTATAACATCGCGTAGCATACTGCATGTTAGCTTGCAAGAAATGATATCCTGCAGTTGCAAATGAGCTAAGATTTCAACCAGGATTTCGGCCGAGAGTGTGAAAAATCGGGGTTCCATCGGGGTTGACACTCCTGAATGAATCGCCTTTTTATTGTCCTGTTGGCTGTCGAGTCAAGAGCCATATGGTAACCAATACTTGCATACATGTGGGAAGAGCACCGCAGCGGTCACCTCAAGTTGTATCCCTGCGCAACTTGGGTGACGCGTCCGGTGATTTAATTTACTACGATGTGACTGTAAAGTTTCATCTATACCTCGACGATGGCTGAAACGCGCATGGGCGGGATGAGACCTCTTTGACTCCTCAGAACTGTATGACATAGCAGGGGGTAGAGCAGCCAGGAGACGTTATGGAGAGCGACACGTGTCGATCGAGGATTAGCAAAAGGCAGCTGCCGGTGCAGCCGCTTCCGGGTGTTGGTTCCCCAGCGAACGTTTCATCAGCTCGAATAAGTCACTCTTTACCCACGAAACACTGCAAGGTCGAGGGAATAAACCTACTTCGAGGCCATGGGGTCGGAGCGCAACGGAATCCTTGACCTTACCGGAGCAACAAGCTGCGGCGATTATTAGCGGTATCAAGAACTCAAATCCACTCTAGACTGAAGCATGTTCGTTGCTGACGCAGCCGACTATGTCGCGAGTAGCTGTCCCCGAAAAGGCGCCCCAAAGCTGCGTCCGTTTGCCGAACTGAGGGTGACAATCTGACCAATAACGTGATGACACCCCTTAGATAGACTTCACGGGCCTTGACAGTGCCGTCGCAGTTATCTTCTTAGTTAGCACAGCAGGAACTCCCGCGGGCATCGCATAGGCCACATCTCTGGATCGAAGTGGCACTTTGCTACCCCACTGCATGAGTAAGCCCACCGGTTGTTGGTATTGATCCGGATGAGACTCTCCGGTGAGACGTGCGCCAAAAGGGACCTAAAATCCTTTCTCGCCATCGCCATCCAAGGCCGATGGCGGTGAGTGTGGTGGAGAGAGGGCCTGAGAGGCTGCCACATACGGGCTAGTTTGGAAAACCGGCGATAAGTTTACGTGAGTGAATACTGGGGACAAGGACTGGATTCCATCATCGCACAGGGTCCTCTTCTGTAGAGTCCCAATAGAATGACTCATGCATGCTGTTCAGTTGGATCTCTGAGGTTGAGGAACCGGAAAAGGCTATATGAAGGCACAGTGTCGTAAACGGTGACGATGTGACGTGACAGGTATGTGGCCAGGGTGACAGACAGCGCTCAGTTAGCCAGGATTCGGGAGAAAGTCAAGTCTTTGTCTTTTTTTTTCACTTATGGACAAAACCAAGACTAGGTTGGCCGCTTTTTTCGACAATGACGAAGACGACTCTTCGTTTCCAGTGCGACGGATAGAACTTCTCTTCACATTCCTTCGCGCTCACCCTTACTTCCTGCAATAGCAAAAGACTGTCGACGATCAGAAACTCTCCCAATATGCTCAAGGTACCGTCAGAAAGTCCAGACGCGAAAAGGAGAAAGAGGCAGCAGAGGCCAAGCGGAAAGAAGAGGAGGAGCAGGCAGCTAAAGCATACGCAGAATTCCTGGATGCTTTCGACGCCGATGATAGTGCTCCTGCAAGGCGAAGCGGGAAGTCTAGTAGCTTCGTGCGCTCGTCGAAAGATTCTGGCACTGCATACACGCCGTCAGGGTTATCTCGATCGGACGCGCATCCCCGTTCAATGCGCGCATTCGAACCGTCCAAGGTATGCTTGCCTATCAATCAATGACCATGATCATGCCTACATGGTTGCAGTCTCCGTCTCCTCCAGCCGTGCCGAGACCGAAGGGCAAACGCGCAATGGATGCATTCCTAGAGGAGATCAAGAGGTCGGATCGAACTATATCTCACTCATGTTTATCCTGTTCATTAACATCTTGTAAAGGGACCAAGCCGACAGAGAGGCTCGATTTTCCAGAAATTGTAAGTTCGTAACACATTATTCACTGTTAACGCTAATCCTACTTCCCAGCTCATGCACGATCTGCAACTGCTATGGCAGGTTCGTCTCAGCCCATGATTCACGCTTCCAAATTTCAACAGGTTTTTTCCCAGCTTATGAAGGACAGAGTGGAAGTAAAGATAGAGGCGACCCGGAGGTAATCGAATGATTACTTGCTCGTTCCTTATTTTGCTTGACGATGTACAGACTTCCAATGTCTTTGTTGCGAATCTTCCGCCCCACGTAACAGAACAAAGCTTGGGAAATTTCTTCGCTCGTGTAGGCCCAGTCGGCTCAGTAAGCGTCTACGCTATTCTCAACTTCTCTTTTGCTTATTTGTTGACAAGGTCAAAATCATGTGGCCACGTGGCGACAGCGCGTTGGGGCCTGGTGCAGATATGACGGCCGCTCGCCGCAACAGAAACTCTGGCCTCAGTGGATTTGTTTCATTCATGAAACGAAAAGATGCCGAAGCTGCATTAAAAGAATTCGATGGATTTGATTGGGGAGGGTCCATACTTCGAGTCGGATGGAGCAAGGCTGTTCCAATTGCCGCGAAGCCGATGTATGGTTAGTGCATGCCGACTGTTCTTGCAGCCAAGCGCTAATCCTAGCCTCAATGATCCATCAGTCGCCCAGAGATCCCGCTCTCCCAGCCCCATGCCAGAGAGGCGCAGGTCCCGCTCCCGCTCATGGGACCGTGACCGCGACCGTAGGCGTGACAAACGTTCGCGCAGTCGTTCCTATTCCCCTAGGCGTGGGCCTAGGTATTCACGTTCTCCAAGGCGATCATACGGTCGCTATAGGCGTAGTCCTTCACCTCGTGATCGTCGTTCGCCACGTGGGCATACGACGGACGAGGACGAGGTCACAGACATCTTCATTAGGACTGTCGTGGCAGAAGTGAAGGGCCATGGCCAAAAATATGAAGAAAGTTTGAAAGAAATGGAGAAAGAGAACCCTAGGTATACCTTCCTCACAGATCGAAATGTAAGCACATCACGCAACATCTATTGTGCGCTTCGCCTGACTTTCGGGCCGGTAGCACCGGAAGCACAGATTTTATCAATCATTAGTGAAGAAGGCAGGGACTGTAGAGCCAGAATTTGAGGACGAGGTGAGAACACCTCTCTTTTGCTCGTCACTTTGATTGAATATAACGTGGATGTGAAGGGTTATAATAGCGTCTTCTCTACGGATTCTGCTGAAGAGTCTGAGAAGGAACGGACCCGCAAAACCAAACTCGGAAAATTGGCCAGAAAACGTTTCGAAGCCATGCTTCGATCGTTGAGTGGCGTACGTGGTGAACTCGCACGATGCATGGCTTTCAGTTTGGAACACGCGGAAGCCGCGAATGAGGTATCCATCATTATAACAAGCATCTTTCGTCTCCTTCCTAAATGCAAGTCGCAGGTTGCCGATATCATCGTTGCCTCCCTAGTCGTTGATGGCACCCCTGTGCCTCGCAAGCTTGCTCGCCTGCATCTCATCTGCGACATCTTACACAACTCCGCCGCGCCGCTCCCCATGGCTTGGAAGTTCAGGCAAGAGTTTCAAAGCAGACTAGGTCTCGTGTTCGACCACTTTTCAACGATTTATCATTCTTTCCCGGGCCGTATCACCGCCGAGACATTCAAGAGCCAGATCACTGCTGTCGTCGATATTTGGGAGGATTGGATAGTGTTTCCGCCAGAGTTCACCCTGCACCTGAGACGGAGGATCGAAGGACAAGTACAGGAGGAAGCGCCGAAAGTCGAAGAGGCCCCGGTGGTGATCGAGGAACCCGCACCTGTGCCCGTTTCGCGATTCAAAACATCGTCCTTCAAGCCTGCCGAGGAACTTGTCGAGCCCCCCAGGGCGACAACTACCCAGGATGATGGTGGTGAAGCATCGATGGAGACGGAAAGCGATGTGGATGGCCAGCCCTTGGGTGATATCGATGGGGAACCGCTCGACAATATCGATGGCGAGCCCATGGACGACATCGACGGCATCCCTCTAGACGATGACATTGACAGTGCTCCTTTGGAAGACGATATTGATGGTGCCCCCCTGGATGATGATATTGACGGCGCGCCGATGGATGATGTTGATGGGGAGCCAATGACCTAATCTCGCATCGACTTTTTTGTTGTCATTATTTCATGTGGAATGGGTGTTTTCCTCAATACCGAACAACAATAATGACTATGCTGTACCTGAAATGATCACCCTACATGACCCGTCCACTTCCCATGAGATACCTCAGTAAATAATACTATCAAGCGCAGAATAACCCTCAGTGGTCCCGTTTCTGGCGAGTGGGGCCGCGAATAGTCTTCAAGAGGGCTTCCCTTGCGGCTTCCAGCGAGGACACGGTGCCTACATAAACGTCATTAATTTGGCTTCGCGATGAAACGGCGAACGAACCTGTGATGACGATAGTGTTGTTGTCACGCCCGACATGGATGTCAGCACCAGTCATTTCATGCAGACGTGCGATGTTGGAGCCTTTTGCACCCACGATGCGCGGGAAGCTCGAGCGGTCAGGAAGTGTAAGGAACCCAACATGGGTTGCAGCCCGCGCCTTCTCGATCGCCTCTGTAATCGTGCTTTTGGCCTTATCGAGGCCCGCCTGGTCACGGCCCTTCAAAGTCCAAGTAGACTCGCCCTCATCGGCGTTGGTGTAGTTCTCGACAACCTCCCACTGAGCTTCAGTAACGACATCTTCCTCATCGTCAACGCGTGCTGTCGGTGTCGTAGAGCTCAAAGGACGAGAGGGCACCGCAGGTCTGGTAGGCTGCACAGAAGGCTCGGCTTCCACGGCATAATGCGTGCGAAGAGTGCGGAAAATCGTGCCTTGCCGCGTTACAGCGTCATGATACTTTAGCGGAACAGTGATGGTGTCCGTTATCCTCTCCGGTGGGGCGGCATTGTCGACTTGCAACTGCAGAGGTGTGAGTACAAATGCTGACTTCACGGTGACTACGACGAGACAGCGAACCTTGAGTTGTTCGATCGCCTCTTCAACCGCTGCTTTGGGCCCTATCACCTTAACTAACTCCTCAGGCGCAACGTCACCGAGCCCCTCGACATTCTCCGGTTCGCCAATGAATTTGTACGAGTTCGACCTGGGGTACTGCACCTGGACGTTATACTTGTCCTGGAAGCTGATTAAGTTCCGAGCGCCGCGGCCAATGAGGGCGCTGTGCACCGCTGCAGGGATCTGAACACCGAATACGACGCGGTCGCGCAAATCTGTCACGGCTTTCTCGAGCTCAGCCTTCAATTTCTTGATGAGCGTTGGTTCACCACGCAGGCGTACTTCGTCCTTTGGCTCTTCTCCAGGTCGCGGGCTATATGTTCATGCTCAACACGAATAGGACGCTATGAAACAAGAGAGTGCGCACAATCGAATAAGCCCGGCATGAAGTTTCGGGTCTGCAGGTCCGCCGCAGCGGAGGATGAGGCTCCGTAGGCCTTGACCACCAGCACCAATAAGCGCCTTGTGAAACCTGGTTTCAATCGTCAAGACCTCCGTAATTTCCTCAGCAACTTGATCCGCTATCAACTGAATGGCTGCCTTGGCAGCTGCGATGGCCTTCTTGCTCCCACGGCAGGTGACGGTTGCATCCCCTCCGTCCTCAGCCTTGTTCAAGTCAATTGACGCATCCGTATCGTCCTTGATTTGGTTGATCGTGGCTCCAGCTTTACCAAGGATGCGTGGAATCGCACGTGCAGGGACGGTGAACTGGACAACATTGTTGGACTCCTTCTCAAACTCGGCTGCTTCGAGGAGCTCGGACTTGGCGCCAGCGACACCTTTTTTCCCACCCTTGACAAGCACCTCGTCTGGCTTGAGATGCTCGCGCGTCCGGCCCTCGGCGTTCTCACTTAACCCACGCGGGAACGTGATCTTGACACTGTACTTCTCCTCGAGCCGGATAACATACTTCCCGCTCTGGCCAATCAACCCGGAATGATGCTGAGCTGGTATTTTCAAGACTTCCGAAGTTTCGTCCGCCTGTATGGATAAACAATCGACAAGTATTTCAATCGACAGAGAGGAATACGTACCAGGCGCTCTACCTGAGAAACAATGCGGTGTTTGGCTTCGTCAACGTTTTCTTTGCGACCGACGATCTAACCCAATTACTTAATCGTCATCCTAGGCGGCTGGTGAGGTCTTGCGCACCGTAACCTTCGACTTCTGAGCCGCCCCCCTTCTTTTCTTACTCCCGTCTTTGGCCTCGTCACCATCATCTGAGAAGTCAATTTTGACGCGGAGCGAGTCGCGAAGTTTGTTGATACCCGAACCCTGCGAGCCTACGATGCGTCCTACGTACTCGCGATCAATCTCGAACTCGACCGACTACAGATAGCGCAGGTCAGGTCAAAGACGTAGAACCGATGATCAATGGACATACGTAGCTAGAAAGAATCAGATCATTCTTGGCATCCTCGACAATTTTGAATATATCCTCAACCGCGCGGTCAACCTCGGCGCTGAGACCGCGAACCAGGATGACATCTTCTGTAGACAAATCGTTTACCTCGGCGCCAACCTTGATGCTTAGTGCGTTCTCTTCGCCGATGATCCTGCGTATGTCGTCAACAGCACAGCTTAGGCCGCAACGGAGATACTTGCGTATTAAGAGTAGCACCGTTCTTACCGATGACGGCACTGTGCCATTTCTTATCGATAGAAATGATCTGGCTGCTGACGTCTGCTGCATCTTTAGCCCATTTGGCTAGTTCCTTCTCAACCTCCTCAACATTCTTGGCTCTCTCCACGGGAGATGGAGACGCCGATGGCGAAGTCGGGTCGTACACGAGCAAGACGGAAGACTGCTCCTCGGACTCCGGAGAGAAGAAAAACAAGACATTATGCGACTCGTGGAACTGCTTGATCCTGCAGTGCGAGAAACGGGGAATCAGGTTAGGACGATATGAAAAAGAAATAAGGATTACCTCGTAGCGTGCTTCCCCTGAATGACTGTATGCACGAGCCATTCGATTGGGACAGCTTTCGTAGCGCCGTTGAGCTTGCCCATTAATTCCGAAACCTGGCGTACGGCGGCATCCACAAGAGTCTTTTCACCAACGAGGTCCACATTCAACACTGATGCCCTAGACCTTGCACCCGGATCTGAGATGAAAACCAAAACGCCGGGGTGCGCGGCCTCGAGCGTGCGGGCATAATCGATGTGATTCATATACGTCAGGAGTTGGCGAGAAAGTGTGATCGGACCAGGAAGCGGAAATTCATGGATGTACTGAGAATTAGCCCTGGACATGACTGCTGCGACGCCGTTGCCCAAATCCTCTGCCTTACCCCAGACGACGACCTCCTCGCTTGCATCCTCGGAAGGAGGGATAGTGACTACGCACTTACTGGAAGCCAGGATCTCGCCGATTGCATTACCAACAAGGAGCCTGTGTTGACGCCTCGGGAGCAGGATCTTGACAGAGGCCAGAGAGGCGGAGACAGCCGCGATGGTACCCTTGATGGAATCAATTACTCGGAGAACAGTTTCCCGGTCACCAGAAACGGTTATTTCGCGTTCAGCACTTTTAAGCGAAAGTTCGATATCACTACCCTCGGCCGCCTCGACGAACACAGAGCGGCGCGCCTTTACAAACGGAAGGATATGTGGGGGTATGTCGCGCACACGTTGCGTGGTGCGCTTCAACGCGATAATCTGCTTGATGTGATTTTGAGCTTCATACGCGAGTGACTGAGGACCAGTAACCGTAATTGTGACCGTTGGCTCATCGTCGTCATCGACAGGTACAGGCGACGCAGGTCCCGAGGTATGAGGAGAGCGGCCATCCGCGACACCGCTGCCGTTGGGAACGGTCAAAGTCTCGCGGCGGGGGATGTCGATTCTCACAGATGTCTGGTCGCGGATATGCTTGAGTGTCGCACCTATCAGCACACGGTTAGTGACCAGTTACTACGAGATGCGTGCTCCACTCTTGCCTTTAGGGCCGATGATGGCGGGAATAGTGGAAGCAGGGGCATCGACGACGATTGAAACCTATGTTTGAGTGGTCACAAACGAGACACTAGAAAACAGCGGATGCCAATTACCACTGGGCTGAGAGACGCCAATAGACTACGCTTGCCCTTCTCAAGCTCCTTCTTAGAATCCGCTTTGAGATGAAAAGTGGTCTGGCGAGTCTTCTGGTTGGTGGAGGCCTCGATCCTGATCTTGTGATTCGCCATGACCTGCTTCATGATCTCACCAAGAGTGGTGGGCTTGCCATCTTTGCCTGCGGAAGAAAGGTCGCTCGTAGACAAAGTGAAAGACTCGGTCGCCTGGGAGGTGTGCGCTGCGAGACGAGGACCGGTAGTCGCTCCCCAAGCCGAGGAAACTGATCTGGAAATGGCACCTGGCGTAGAAACGAGGGATGGAAATGCCTCTTGCGAGTCAGTATCGAGGGGAGAAAGGCCCTGACGGTTAGAGGCTGGGGAAGGGGCGGCCTCAGACGGGAAAGGGTCCGGGGCACCTTCGAGGTGGTGTAACCTCTAAGAGGCGAAGTGAATATGAAGTGACGGAGAAGAGAAATCAAAGTTACCGTCAGCGCAGCAGCGTCCATGAAGGATAGTACGGGTGTCCGAATATGAAAAAGCCTTTAACTGGGGAGAAAAAACCGGGGGGGACTAGAGGCTGCACGCAGACTCGGTCCAAGAAATTATTTAGTTGGAAGAAAGAGGCTCTGTTCGTTCGGCTTCGCTTAATATTTGCTCTCGTACCCTAACAGCTGTGGGAACATCTTTCTACATTCAGCCGATGCTACCAATACAATGCCCACCCAGCGAATTAGAAACCAGGCCGACCGTCTCTATCTACCATGAATTAAGTTAGGACCTGTTGAAAATACTATTTTTTTAGAGAGAACTCGGACCCGTAAACCGCAGCCGGGTTGTATATGATGTCACGTTGCAACAAACAAATGATCTGACGTGTAGGTTTCAGCCGGCGTTGTGGCAGGCCAGGCCAATATATTCTCATTCAGTTCACTCTGTAGTCTGTTCGTACACTCATTTTTATCCACATATCCCCTTCTCCGCTAAGCTCATGCAACATCCCCTGCACTCCTATGCACTGTTACTATTAGTTATAGATCTCGCAAGCACCTGCGGACGCGCGTCAGACGTGTCCTTCCTGTCCGATACCCTGGTCCGGAAAGATCAACTCCAGCACGTGCTAGAACACGAACCTGCGCAGAAGGCATCTTGCGAACAAGCAGTACGCCCCCCTCCCTTGTCTCCTTGGCGGCGACTATTCTGATCATCATATGGTAGCCTACCGGTCCCATAGAGACTACGCTCTGCGATTACGAGACCATTGAGAGCGTTAACAATGTGTTGTATGATCAGCTCCACGAGCTTGTGCAAACTCCTTTCTTTAAATACTTTCGAGTACGTTACTCGACTCCTTCCCGTGGGACGCATGAATTGACGAGCACGACTTGGTAGGTAGACCTATACAGGGAATGCCCCTTCTGGGAAGAAAATGTGTTCTGTATGAATAGAGACTGTTCAATCGTCACCGTCGATGAGGTAGGCACATTCCTTGATGCGAGTGTTCGCTATCCAACGCGTCCGCAGAGCGAAATACCCGAGCAATGGAGAGCTGGTACGCTCAGTAAATTAGAACGCTCCGAAGACCACGTGAGTCGACATGGGTTATCAGCCTTCTTATACCTCCGGTTGACGTGACACAGAGAGTAGATCTTCCTGGCTGTTATTACCGTGACTCTGACTTTTGTTTCCTGGATGACATGACGGGTTCGTCTATCCCTCTCTCGTGTAAGCCACTACCTCACGACCATGTAGAGGGAGACTACGTCGATCTCTCCTTGAATCCTGAACGCTTCACTGGCTACGTAGGCATTTCTGCCCACCGTGTCTGGAGAGCAATATACGAGGAGAATTGTTTCGGAGAATCTGAGAGCTCGTTGAGCAAGATGTCGAAACCTGGAGTAGTCCTCTCGGATACTATGGCTGAGGTCTTGTACATGGACGGGGACACCCCCGACGAACAGTGTCTGGAAAAGAAGGTGTATTACAAGGTCATTTCGGGTGAGTCTTGATTGTGATGTCTAGATGCATGATTCTCATGTGCTCGTTCAAAGGGCTTCATGCCTCAATCTCGACGCATATATGCCACGAGCATCTTGATCAGGCAACCGGCCAATGGGTATTCATTCTTGCTATCTGTACATACTTGATGCTCATTGTTTGACAGGGCCCTGATTTACAGTGCTACGTGACCAAAATAGCGTCGCATCCCGAACGCCTTCAGTATATCTACTTCAATACAGTGCTTCTTTTACGGGCCGTAGCGCGCTTGGGTCCTTACCTGTCTGCCTACGACTACTGCGCTTCGGGGACCCACGAAGAGGATCTAGTTACCTACGACCTATTGGAAAAGGTTCTCAAAATCGCTAAGATCGCTGGCAAGTTCGATGAGACAACTCTCTTCAAGGGTGAGAACGCCAACGTAGGTATACACGCAGACGGACGGACTCCTGTTCACTCAATGTGTTTCACCCAGGTCCTAAAAGAGGAGTTTAAGCAGCACTTCAGAAATGTCAGTCGAATCATGGACTGTGTAGGCTGCGACAAGTGCAGACTTTGGGGGAAAGTTCAGACGACCGGCCTCGGCACTGCCATGAAGGTTCTTTTTGAACTCGACGAGAAAAATTTGGAGTAAGGATTTTCTGTCCATGCCTGGCCCAGGCTCATATGTACTCATCTTTTTTTCCCAGCCCGCGGTTGAATGCCAATCTCCTACAGCGCTCAGAGGTGGTTGCATTAATCAACACGCTGCATAGATTCTCTGAAAGTTTACATGCGGTGGATGTCTTCCGGGGATTATGGCGTGAGACCAGTGCGGAGGAATCAGCAAAACTTATTCAAGAAGCTGAAAAGGCGGTCAAAATACCCGTGGGTCACTCTGGACAACGGTATTTATCCTATTCTAATGTCTTTTCAGCTACTCCGGCCTGTCGGTGCAAACGCTCCGCCAGCTGCCAGCTTGGTCGAAGGGATCCAGCAACGAGCGGCACTTTGGGTGCGCGTCTGCAAGGAGAGCTCAACTGAGTGTGTGAACGCGTTGAAAGAAACTCTACGACGCTTCGTGGGAATTTTCATTTCTGCAAAAAAGCAGGGACCGTGGGAAGAATTATAACGCCGAGCAGCGGCGAGCGGCGAGCGGCAATCTGGCGGCTGCGGAAGTGATGACGAAACAAGTTAGAGTGGATAGCCGAAGCACTTTGTCGCTGGCTGCGCATCGCATAGTTACAATGCTACACCGCATTATTAATACAAAGTAATATCCAACTCTGATTCTTTCCCCCCCGGCTTTGCAGCTGGTCGACCATGATCATTCTCGAGGAAGATTCTTCACAGCGTCCAAAACTTCCAGGGGACCCCTCTGTTGGACCTACGAACAGGGTGCCAACTGAGACCGACCCCGCAGCGCCCAGTTCATCTCGACCTCCCCCGAGTGCTAGTCCTACCCGGCCAGACCATGAGTCATTGGAGGCGCAGAACCCATCGCTTCAAAAACAGAGGGGCCGGAGATTCTGGCACACCCGGTTGGGCAAGTCGATTGCGATAGCCCTTGTGATCTACGTCTGCCTCTTTGTCATCGTCGGTGTACCCACCTTCATGCTGGTGGGTCCTCCTTCAAACTCGCTCCCCTATCCCTGTGTTGACTAAGTAATGGCGTCAGAGGTGGAAAGACCGTCGCAGATTCAAATGGCGCACAGACGACCTCTTTGAGAACGTCCCGTTCCCCCGACCGCCACCGCGGCGGCCCCCGCAAATGGGCAGTCAAATGGACCTATCTCCTCAAACCTCCGAAGAGGCCATTTTCTCGTGCAGCACCTGGGCCGAACTATCGGCTCCTTCGGGGGAATCTAACACCACAGTGGCTGGTATAGCTAGGTATGGGGCTCCAACCGTTTTGCCACCGTGCCAAAATCGTTGAATCTCGTTTTTGCGCTGTCCCACACCCCAGCACGCGTCTAGCTTTCCCTTTGGTGGATGGGATCCGTCTCCGCCTTAACTCCAGCTTGGACCATTTGAAGGATTTTGTGTCTGGCACCCTTACGGTCGACATGAACCCGGATGAAAATGTGCCCAACGCTGTCCTGATGGCCAGCGCACGGTATTCCAATCAGCAGCTCTTCAAGGCGAGCTCTTTATGCATCACGAACCTGTTCAACACCACGGAGGTAGTAGTACACGTACGTGTGGCCCTGTTCAATAGTGGGGTGTCGCGATGAGTGATCGTTATATCGCTAGGTGCCAGATAGGGAAGAGTTCCCGTCGGATACCATAGATATCGACCTTCAATTGCTCTTACCTCAGTCGCCAACACCCAAACACTTTAAAGGGTTTGGCACTCGTTTGCCCATGTTTAAACAATTCCTTGGCGACCTTGGTCCCCACGTCGTATTTGGACTCCTCAAACTTACAGACTCCAGCTCCGCGGTCACCGTTGACGTACGTACGCTGGGTCATCACATTAACTAGACCTCATAGATATCTTTCTAGTCGGTCACTGCATCATCAATCATAGTTCGGACATCTAGTGCTGAAATCTCCGGGAATTTCAGCGCCTCTGATAGGATTATCTTAGATACTATTAATGGGTAAGCGAACTCCCCACCCGAAACTTTTCAAAATGATCTCAGATGAGCAGCGCCGTGTACGCAAATATCTCGTTGCGCAACGACAAGAAACCGAGGAGGCACACCACCAAGCTCGTGGTGGCGACAGGGAACGGGTATTGCCGCCGTTGCCATGACCATGAGCCTCTGAATGCTTACTTTCTTTGTCAGGCCCATTGTCGCACAGGTCAATCTTCACGTCGATGAACGCGCTTACTATGACCCACCAAGACATGGGCATTTTCAGACAAAGTTCATGACTTTTAACGCGCCGATGAACGTCTCCATAATGCACGTCGCAGAGTCGAGGCCAGCGCTCCTCAACGTGAACGCAAGAAACACGCAAGGCGCAATTGACATGACTCTTGACTCGCAGTACAAGGGGACGTTCGACGTGCGGACCAGGGCGGCGAAAACGTCGGTGCACCAGATATCCGTCCCTGGTGCTACGACGCCCCCCGTCAAAGACGACGTTGAGGAGCACAAATTACACTTTGATCATGTCGAGCCCGAGTGGACACGTGGCTGGATAGGAGACGATCGGAGACCAGAGGAATTCGACCGCCACGCCCTGGGCTGCGTCGAGCTTGTCAACGCGCTGAGCCCAATCAAGCTACGCTGGGCCCAGTCGAGCCCATCGACCGTGGTCCGGCAGTGAATTCGGTGTCCGTTGCAGATCTCGTGTACGATTTAGGGCGTTGTTTTTCTTTTTCTTGTCAGGTCGTTTGCGCTCTTTTTTCTGCTCGTTCCTAATGTTGGTAAAGAGTGCTGTATTAATTTAAGTTACAAGGTTTATATTGAGACTCCCAGGCCATCATATGCTGCCCACAGTGTGAGAACGTAAAGGGGCGACAAGTGGATACTACAAAGGCTCTAGTCTGTTGCCAGAGCCTCGGTTGATGTTGATTATTGCGGCACTGTCATATTTTTCCACTGCGACAGTGGATTTGGTGCTGAGAACTGAGGATATGAGGACGGACCAACAGGAAATTTCACGGCTTTGCAGGCCACACGAAACACGGGGAAGCCGCTGAAGAAGTGGTCCAGGCCCAGCCCGAATCAAAGCGGAAAATCTTCGCGGCGCACCAATGGGAAACTGCGCCACAGAAGTACTGTCGTTATGTTTGTATTGCACTACAATCACAGCGACGACGATGGGCCGGCGGACCTTTTTTGAATCGATTTCGGCCGCCTCAGCCTCGCCCAGTCGCTGAATCGCCTACTTGATAACATAATAAGACCATCCGCACCCGTTCACCAAGTATAGCAGGTGCCTGGAGATACTTAGCAGAGAGACGGCCCGTGTGTTGATATACTCTGCGTGTCTGACGGGCCGAGAGACGCACGTTGTTAGACGATCCGAGCCTGCCATATTGCAGGGTAGAAATCTAGATATGGAACAGCCATTACGGTCGCCCATTTCAGTGTCGAGAGCCCCCATCATGACGGAGGCACTGCTGGATGATCCGTCCGCTTCATTGTCCATGAAAGAATAACTGAAAATGGCCGTGCAAAGTTAGGAGCCGACTTAATCGCTGACAATAAATCGGCAGGGAGTTAGCTTAGCATAGTGTCCAAGTTTTCAAAATCTCGGGTTATCCTGCCGGGTGCGACCATGCGACTGCAGAGGTCTAGAAGCGGCTACAGAGACCAGAGAGAGGTGCTGTTCCCGTAGGCGTTACTGATATATATTACCGGGTAACGCGGCTCGAACCAGCATTGCATATTAGAGAAACTGAACCTAGTTGGTTGTTGATCAGAGAATGAAGTCCGACTCCTGAGATGTAGGCCCATCAAAACCGGGAAAAATCGGGGTGAAAGTTAGCGCAGTAAGAAGGATTACGTGGGTTGTGATAGGAAACGATGAAGAGGGCTAGGTATCATGACATAGGAACTTCGCGGACGTTCTTCGCTTCTGTATAGAAACTCGATGGGGCCGCGTAGGGAAATGGTCATGGAGCATTGTGGCTAACCAAAGTCCACCGAAAGCTGGCGAGAGTTGTCAGCGGAATGTTGTCAGCTCGGGCAACGAGTTGGAAGTCCATTCCCTCGGGTTCCAGATGGACGATAGACAGGTGAGCAGTTTTATCCCAACTATGAGATGGGATAGGTCGTAGCGCCGGTACAGGAGAAAGCCAACAAGCTCAGGCTCCCATTGTTGAGACCCTGTTCGCTAATCGTGATGATGAATGTTGCTTATCTATTGGACAGCGCCTGTGCAAGATGGGATCCCCAGTGGGTCATATATAAGGTGATTCGCATGGGCGGCAGTGGCACACTTCGTGTATCTCAAGTGGATCCCGTGATGTTGACCCGTGCGAACCCATATTCCGGATGAGGGGCTAGGCAGAAATCGAGGCACACTCCACAAAACAGTTTGGTGTGTACGTAAGGTTCTTGGATGGCACAGAATATTGTTAACCACTTCCTAGAGTTATCGATGAGAGCAGAGCAGGATGTAGAACTGTGACCGGAAGTGGACGATGGCCACCACGAATGACCCTCAGGGTGAATGAGCTATTTGCACGTGTGGGGGCAGGCACTCCAACTTAACGATAGCGCATGTCTTGCTCATCGACGCCCCCAACTTTATTTGGATGCTGAGAACATCAGACGTTTCCCATGGGTAAAGTACGGCGACCTAATGTAGCGCCCGCCGTGAACCGGGATTTGAGGTGCATTGCATTTTGCCGAAAAAATTATCTGTCTGAGCACGCAATCCTCGTCATAGTTGTTGTCATTCTGAGATAACTTGAAAAGATATTTATGGATCTCCCTTCGACTCGACATTCTTCCCGTGCGTTACTACGTCCATAACTTGATGGCAAGCACTCCTCACGGTGGCGTTCTCAAGGTGCATCCTCATCTTATCAGACCACCCGTAGCTAGCGGTGTCAACCTAACACCCTTCTCCCAAAGGACCTCTTGGCCCGGGATGAGGGTATACGTCACGTACTGAAGGAGGAATCGCTCATTTTAGAAGATATTATACTGTCCGAGGTGGGCACCCTTTACACTGTGCTTTCAATGGCTTACCAGTTAATCCTAGCGTCAACTTTGTGATCTCGAGTTGATTATTAATGGGGGATTTAGCCCCTTGGAGGGTTTCATGAATCAGAAAGACTACGAAAGGTAAGCGACCCCCAACAAACGAGCCGTGCCCTCGATCAGACCGGCTGTAGCGTGGTTGATACTCTCCGGCTGGTGGACGGGACGCTCTTTCCAATGCCCGTGACATTGGACGTTTCACAAGAGGACGTTGATCGTCTCTCGTTGACCAAAGACAAACGGGTCGCCCTTCGGGATCCGCGGGATGGGGAAGCGCTCGCTATCCTGACCGGTGAGACGAGTACAGCTTCAACAGAACTATCAAATAGCTGACTTTCCCATAGTTGACGATATTTACAGGCCCGATCGTGTGAGAGAGGCTGTCAACGTTCTGGGTGCAGATGATCCTGCTCATCCATCGGTGACATATCTCCGAACAAGAATAAAAGAGTTCTACGTCGGGGGAAAGATTTCTGCCATTCAACTTCCTGTACATTTTGACTATGTCCCACTTCGTTGTGAGTTGCATCTTCGTCAATTCCTAGTCGATTGAATTGACGTAATTTAATTTGCAGACACCCCGACGGAGCTCCGCGCGCACTTTAATAAGCTCGCTTGGAGGAAAGTCGTCGCGTTCCAGACGCGCAATCCCATGCATCGTGCGCATCGCGAGTTGACCGTCCGTGCTGCACGCCAGCACCAAGCGAATGTCCTCATCCATCCCGTCGTTGGCCTCACCAAACCCGGTGACGTCGACCACTTTACTCGCGTCCGCGTGTACAAATCAATCATGACCAGGTACCCTAACGGCATGGCGCACCTCGCACTTCTCCCTCTTGCAATGCGTATGGCAGGGCCTCGCGAGGCGGTGTGGCACGCTATCATCCGCAAAAACTATGGTGCAACGCACTTTATCGTCGGCCGCGACCACGCCGGGCCGGGAAAAAACTCGCAAGGAAAGGACTTTTACGGACCCTACGACGCGCAGGAGCTTGTAGCAAAGTATCGCGACGAGCTGCAGATCACTATTGTTCCGTTCCAGCAGATGACATACCTTCCTTCAACGGACGAGTACATGCCTGCGGACGAAGTGCCCAATGGGGTTCCAACACTAGATATTTCCGGGACGGAGCTCAGAAGACGGCTTAAGACCGGCGCTCACATTCCAGACTGGTTTAGTTACGAGTACGTGTGCCTCTATGCATCGGATTTCTGATCTGATGGTGCTTTAGCGCGGTTGTGAAAACACTGCGAGAGAGTTATCCTCCACGTCTGAAACAAGGATTTATCATTTTCCTAACTGGCCTGGACAACTCGGGCAAGGACAACATCGCCCGTGCTCTCCAAACGATCTTCAACGAACAAGGTGGACGGAGCGTCAGTCTGTTGCTGGGCGATTCAATCCGCCATGATCTCGAACCAGGTAGCCGAGTTTCGCTTGCCTAGATGGTCTTAGTTGTGACCTCCTACAGACCGTGTCCTTTCTCGGGAGGAGCGCCACAACCACTTGCAGCGAATAGCCTTTGTCGCCTCTGAGCTTGCGCGTGCTGGCGCAGCAGTTATTGCAGCGCCGATTGCGCCTCATGAGGCGGGACGCCAGGCCGTACGTGAGGCAGTTATGCATCAAGCAGGCTCTGGCGGGAACTTCTTCCTTATTCACGTTGCGACTCCGATTGATTATTGCGAGAGAACCGACCGGAGTGGTGTGTATGCCCGAGCGCGGAATGGAATCATCAAGGGCGTGGTTGGAGTGGACGAGGCTTTTGAGGTCCCGAAAGATGCGAACCTGACAGTCGACGTCACCCGGCACAGCATTCCGGAGATTGTCCATAGTACGTCATTTTCTGGTCATTTCCCAATTAGTGTTCATCGTTTGTAGGCATCATATTACTGCTAGAGACATCAGGTCTGTTATAACTGGCTAGCTGGGAGCTCTGGCTTTGCTATGATACGATAGAAGGGAAGGGTGGGGTACAATCTGTTGGGGATAAATAGAAGCAGAGGGAGATATGCCACCTGTTGTATGTTTTTTAAGCGTAAATTAGCAGTGAATGTTCAAACCAAAGCCCACGTGCAACACTACTACTCCCTGAACACAGGTCTTCGTTGGGGTTAGAGGTCAGAGTAGGCCTCCCTAAGCGGACCATACGCTTGTTCTTCTAGCCTTCGTGGTTCTGCAAACGAACCCATAAAACGACCATTTGCCAAAGGTTGCTCCTCTGTGGGACTTGGAAAACAATCCCGCTGGACTTCATTCACGCAATGACCAAGTCGCTATAGCCGAGAAGACGAGAGTCCAATCGTACAACATGGTTGTATCCTACCACCCAAATTCGTGCTCAGGGAGTGGAATAACCATGATACCGTCAGCCTCTTTGCCTTTTGGCATGCCCATATTCCTCCAACAAGGTGCGCACAGGATGCACGGACTCTCACCAAGGCGCACATCTCCGACAACTGAATAGACAGCCGGGACCTTCGAACATGCGCGACAGTTGCCGAGTAGTGGGGGTGTGATTTGCGTAGTAAGCGGGTACCCGGACGGGGGGTCGTGTGGGTGCAGTAAGCTGAATCAAACGTCAATGAGACGGCCAGTTGTACGGAAGGAAGGGGACGTGCCGAATTTGATCAACAACTAGGAAATGTTCGCAATTACCGCGATGCACGAGCCAGTACGGATGATTGAGACGGAGCGAGAGTGAGGAGAAGGGCGTGTCCTGCATGTTCGGGCCTCTAGTGAGTGGCTTCGAGAGGTGAGCGACGAGCTTCCTAGAAGGGTGAGGTGAGTATCGGGCTCCGCACTCGGCTGCAGAAGAGAGCCACCTGGCATAATCGGTTTCTGTCGAACCGTCACCATAAGCCGTCCCCTCGATCACAACAACACGTCCACCAGGACGTTTTGAAGGACCTGGCTCATACCCTACAAATCTCCCATCCACCGTGCGGTCGTCGGGTAATTCGTTTGATGGACAAGGTATGACATCGTAGAGCTCTCCAAGGGTATTAGAAGACAGCACCGCATGCTGCGAGCTGCGGTAAACGAAGTTGTATGACCAAGCTAGCCGATTATATACGCTGACAGTCACCACGACAGAGTGCGGAGCAGGACCAGACCCATTGTTCGCACGTTTCTTTCCGATGGCGATCAGAAAGAAGGCATGTGATAGAAGTTCAGACAGCTCACGATCTCCGTCAAGGTGTTGAGGTCTGAGTTCTTGGGACCTCTCACGAAGACAGCCGCCTCCTGTGGTAAGCTATGCCGGTCACTTACCGATCAAAACGAGGTAAGGAGTGGCGTACGGCCAGCTTCTCAACTTGATAGCTGCTAGATCTTCCTTTAGAGCAATAATATCGGGAGTATCCTCCAGTTCTGAGACAACCTCGCGTTTTCTTTTGCGCTTCCCCTGTGTCCCTCGTTCCGCTAGGTCATAGATGTCGTTTACAGACGTGTCGTGAACGTGTCTGGTGTTGACGTAGAGACGTGGGTCGTTGAAAATATCAGTAAGCTTTGAACGCAGATCGTCTATACTACTTGAGCAGCGTTAACGCGTGACCATATCGCTAGTCTGCGAGACCAACCAGCATTCAGCCGCAATGTCATCTTGCAGTACGGGATCTACACCTTGAGCAACTTGCAGAGAAAGGTCTGGTGCCATGGACGCATGGGCTACGTTGTCACGGGCCTCGCATAGAAAATCATCGATGTGAATGAGCTGCGATGACGGCCCAATATGTGATTCATGAGACGCTGCGGACAACGTTACGGTGCTCATAGCGACCCGGATGGGCGACTGGGAGGTGCCCATAGGCCCGGGATGCACATGACTTGGACGCACCCAATTGTTTGGCACGCTTTGGCGCTTTCTCCCTAACCACCACCATCGCACTCATGAAGTCGTACAAAGAACGGGGCGTGCAGGCAGGCTCTTCTCTGCTGCATTCCCGCGCCCTGCCCCTGGATGTGCTTGCTCCATCTCTAGAGGACCCTTCTTTTGCAATCCGCGACGCAGAACTTCTCTCTCCTTTGGAACCCTCTTTCCAAGTTTCTACCGCATATAGTCACTCTCCAACGCACGGCTCTTCGTTCTCGAGGACGGAGGTTTCTCATAGCGCAAAGCCTCGCCAGTTGCCTCAGCTGAAGCCCTCGGTGCACAGGCATTCGTCCGTCAGGGTTTTCTCTCTCCCCGAAGATTTCCCTTCCGTTACGGGGAAATCTGAACTTGGTCTTGTCCAACGCGTGGTTTCTATGCCAGAACAGAGACTTTCTACCACCCAGATCGCTGATAGTAGCTTATCCACTGAAGGACTTGACGGTTCGATGCTTAGTGGGGGTTCCTTCCTTTCTGGAACTGACACCACATCGGGTATATGTTTCTCCAACCGTAACTATCATCCCTCATCCATTCTTCCCCGTTTTCTCCAGACTCGGTCCTCATCATCGAAAATAACTGTGGGTTGTCTGAAGCATTTCTGAGCAACCAAAATACAACCAAGGCCACTTCCCCTGTATCTGAGAGGATAGCACCAAGTGATGAAGGTAGACATGCTGTTCTAGGGTCTATGGAGAATAAATAATTGTATTCCATCAGGGTGGATCACTTGGGCGAAGTCGCCGCCTCGACCCATTCCTGCGTTGCACGGTCCACTATCTTTGCCTTATGCACGTTGCCCCTCGTGAGTCACTACTTCGGTCTTTCCGGCTCCCTTTCACGAACACCTCTGTAGCGGCGCCGAGGGCACGATCATCGAGGAGCCAGACAATTTGCCGCGAGTGATATGGGGCCTGGATTCTGACGGGCATCACGCTACTGATTTCGGTTCAGATTCTCAGGTGAAGCAACAGGAGATTACTGCTCTGCCATCTCAGCCAGTTCGCCATTCTCCTCGCCACTACAAATCTTTCAACGAGAGCGCGGTGACTTTTACGAGGGCACATTCTTCTGTTGCTACTATGCTTTCTCCGGGAAGAGCGGGGTCAGGCGACACCAGCTACAGCACTCTGAAGCCGGCCACATCTGTAGGCTTGACTGGTGTCATATATTCGCGAAACCCTTACAACGAAACTATCGTTCTGGAGAACCTCGTTGATAGGAGGACCACCAGGGTTGTGCATCGAGATCACGATTACGATGCCACCAGTGATATGACAAGCATGCTGGAGCACAACTTGCATCTACGAGAATCCGGGACTGAGCTTCAGAGTAACGGCGAACTAGATCGTAACCTCCAGTCAAGGATTCATGGGTCTCGAAATTCTTTGTCCTCGTCTAGATATGGTCTCCCTGCTATGAGGGTCTCCTCCCGCCCGGCTGTTGGTTCTGCTCTTCCTCAAATTCTCATCGAGCCTCGTTCTCCTGAAGTTTCCCAAGTCCCTTCTCGTCGTATGACTGCCATGGAGCTAGCTCATCAGTATCAACAACACCAGCTATTGAAAATGCAGCAACAAAGCTTGCTACCTACACCTCCTAATTCTTCGTCTCCTCTCTGGTCATCTGAATTTTCTCCTTATAACCACCATTCAGGATCTCCTGCCCTGAGACACACTGTAGCCCAGGAACAGTTGCGGGACTCGGAGGTCCCAGATCAGTTGCGTCATTTGGTGCGAGAACGCTTGGGTCGTAATATCGTGCACGATCCTGAAGTGTCTCCCTTGGCTCCTGCTGCGCAAATCAACTCAGTATCACGGCTGGACTATCCTGATTATGAGCTAGACCCGGTCACATCGCAAGCCTTGACGAATCTTCTTGCCGCACAGGATATCCAGCATCTGCCTCCGCTGCCTTCCGAGGTCTTGCTACCTGTCACACGCGCTCCCCAGGCACTGCCCGGGTATCTGGGCCATGACGTACGCCGGTATTCCGCGCCGCACCACGACGTGCTATTGTCTCCCACCTCCCCAGGGGAACTTGGGTATGCCCAGGGACACTCTCAGCATCAGATACCGAGGTCTATCCCACTAGCGCGGCTCATGCAACGTCGTCTATCCTCCGTTCCGGAAGAGGATTCAAGCCCAACCATCCATGGACGTTCGCCATCACCACCTCAAGCTATTAGGCATGGCGTAGACAGACCCTACCTCCACCCTCCTGTTCAGCACAGGTATCAATACGGAGATATGCCAGAGCCTTCAGCCAGCTACTCAGGTCCCTATTTGGAGTCAACGTCTCACGGTTCACAGGGTAAAGTTCGTGGCCCCATCTTCGGTAGCAAGGGCTCTACTGTTGGCGCGGATGTTCTTGACGCTCAAGGACACTACAGACTACGACGTGATGGTAGTGCATCAGAAAGAGTGTGTGCCATCGCGCCTAAAAGAGCTGGTGGTCTGAGGAAGACTCGCGGGCGGCCTCCGAAGTTTCATGCTAATTGACGGTTTCCCGACCGCCCACCTGCAGGATTCTGTGGGCTGTGCTGTTCCAAGATTGAATCTCCTTTCTTCTGCTCTCCTGAATGTTGTTCTCTCTGCCCCACGTTCCGCCCATGCCTTTCTGTTGTCAACTTCTGTGGCGGTCTACATCTGACTCGTCCAATCACGGTTCACGTTTCTATTGCATAAAAGTAATTCATGGACATTCAAGTATAGAGCCTTATTGTCATGCATTCATCGTATTCTCTTATCATGAATTGTGATATTTGATCAGCGTTGAGGTTTTTACAATCATATTAAAGCAGGTAAGCGACGTGATTACGCTATGCAAGATGCGCGCAACGCATCTCAGGGTTTGACAAAAAGGTCGGTGAACTTGTCAGCGGGAAGTTCCCACAGCGACCTCGCGTCCGAGAGGGTGTCTAGAATCCTGAAACATGGAATTTAACAAGGATATAATAGCCCCGTGAGGGAGGAAGCTCACTTCATCTGATGCGCCTCGTCGAAGTGATGTCCGATATGCCGACGGAACTTGGCAAGCAAGAGTGGTGTGCCTTCCTCACGACGGCGCTTGTGCCCAACTGGGTACTCAACTTCGACCTCGTCAAGAACAGTGCCATCGTTCAGCTCGACAAGCAGCGCATTTCCGATCGAGCGTTTGTCCGGGTCGTGATACTCCACGCTGAACCGCTTGTCCTCGACGCAGTATATCTTAGCACGGAGTGCGTCGATGCGCGGGTCAGCGGCTGACATGTCCGTGCTGCAGAGAGATCAAAACAAAACAACCTGTGTGAGCACACGGAGAATACCGAGATATAAGAGAGGGACGACGACGGACTAGCTCTCCGAGTTGAGGTATCCATGGATGAGTGGATAAGCGACCATGTAGCTGATTGCGTGGCTGTGGGCGCGAGGTTTGTCCAAATTTGTCAAAAAGTCAGTAACGTGTCCACGAAAAAAAAGAGAAAAGGCTCACTCGCGGTCGGCAAAGTTGGCGAGCGGGCCCTGTTTGTCGATGATACGAATGGCAGCCTCCTGCGTACGGATGCGTACGCTCTTGATGTCGTCCGACGTCTTTCCAAGAGCGGCGAGCTTCCCGTGGACGATGTGCGCGGCCTCGACGGCCGTCTGCGCGTGGAACTCGGCGGGGTACGAAATCTTGAAGAGCACGTTCTCCATCACGTAGGAACCGTACGGGCGCTGGAACTCGAAGGGCCTGCCCTTGAAGAGCACGTCGTAGAATCCCCACGTCTTGGCGGTCAGCACGGACGGCAGGCCGGACTCGCCCCGCTTGACGAGGTAAGCCAGGTTGACGGCGCGCGAGCACGCGTCGCCGGCGGCCCAGGACTTGCGCGAGCCCGTGTTCGGGGCGTGGCGGTAGGTGCGGAGCGACTGGCCGTCCACCCATGCCTGAGAGATGGCGTCGAGAGTTTGGTCACGCGAAAGACCGCTGGAAATAGAGACGTGTCGGTTTAATGTCGCGCTTTCGCGGGGGGAGGGGGGAGAACAACGCTGAAAGTGGAAGAAGAAAAGCCAACGTACAGAAGCTTGGACACTACCGCGGTGGACGCGACCTTGACGAGGACGACGTGGTCGAGGCCGACGCGGTTGAACGAGTTGAGCAGCGCAAGACAGCCTTGTATCTCGTGCGCTTTGATCATGCCCTCGAGTATGTCTTTGACGGTGACATGCTGACCCTGGCGCGCAAGGTGATCGGCAACGGCAAGAATGGCTCCAAGATTGTCGGACGGGTGACCCCCTGGAACGAAGTCATTCAGTTCGGAGATGTCAGGAGCGGGGGGCAGGACGGCCAACGGTAACATACATTCCGCAGCGAGGAAACAGTCGTTGAAGTCAAGCCAACGGATGATTGTGCCAATGTTGAAAGCTCCGCGGATCGGGTCGAGTTGGTAGTTGGTCCCGGGAACCTTGGTTCCTGACGAGTGGATGAGTGTGGGTTCGCACGACAGACGAATGCCAAGGGCACACCGTTGGGGACAATGGTTCCCTCGACGACAGGGCCGAGTAGGTTCCGACACTCGGGGAAACGAAGGCCTTCGAGACCACAACCAATGGTGTCTATCAAGCAAAGACGCGCGGTCTCCCATGCAAGATCCGAGTCAATTTTGTAGTTGTGTACATAATCTGCGATGTCTTGAACGACTTTGTCTGGCTTTGGACGAACAGCAGACTCTCCGTAGTGAGTAGACATGGAGCGGACGAAAGGGGTGGAGGACAAAAGTTGGGTAGGGGTTGGGTTGTGACGTCGCGATGAAATGATTGGCCTTGCTGATAAGATAGAGGCGACCTGGACTCGAGGTGCCAAAACGAGTGCCCGCAGAGCACGGTGGTGAGAAACTCGGGTCTGGGCACGCAACAACATACAGCGAATCAGCGAGTACTAAGCACTAAGTCAAGAGATGACGGCTTCGCTCGCTGCTCCGCCTAACTAAACGCCGAGGGCGGGTATGCTCCGACTCTCCACATGCTTTTACGTTCCGTCCGATTTTGTCTCGCTTCCGTGTTCGTCTCAGAGCAACCGACTAACTCTTACTCGCTCCTGGCTAGATATCTCGACTTCGGTACAACACACGTCTAAAAAAATATCTAGGAAAAAAGAGTGTCCGGCTTATTTTTTCTGGAAAAATGTTGAAATTTTGGCCATCCCAGATACATCGACTTTCCGTAGCTTCCCCACACCCTGCGACGCTTTCGTTTTTGCTTTGCGCTTCTTTCCGTCATCCTCCGCCGCGACGGCCACACGGGCTTTAACTACCGGTGTGCCCGCAAGTGCCATCGCAACCTCCTCATCCTTCAGCGCCTTGACGTGTGCATCTAGCCGAGCGAAGCTAGAGAAACGCAAGGTTTCTGTGAGTCAAGGGAAGAAAACCAACGCCCATGACCATACGTACTCGTATCTCGCGATCAACACGGTGTACAGGCCATATGTAATATATTGTGAGACGAGATTACATGCCGACCTGATGCGTCCAACTACAAGATAACGAGGCAGTCAGCTTGGGGTGTCGGCATCGTGTCCAACTGAATGCTTACGCTCGAGGAGATCCTCCTTGCCATCGTCCATCAACCCGTCCTTGGCAAGGTTGCGGATTATGGTGCGTGATTTCTCAGCTACTGTGTGATTCGATAACCGAGAGACTTTTGCTTGTAGGTACTCAATCACTTTATCTTCAGAGTAGCGGTATACCGTGAGTTCTGGGGTGATGACTGTGTACATTTGTCGGAAAGCCGGCCTCACAAGGAGAAAATCACGCGTTACGTACTTTGAAAGTCGCATATCATCTTCAGAGCGCTGACAATGCAGTCGCATCCCGTTAGAAACAGTATATCTTCTCGCGAGACGGGAGATGTATTGTCTAAGGCACCTCCGTTGACAGCCCGAACGATCTTTGGCGCTGCTTCATCGAATATATCATCCAAGGGTTGAAAGATACCAGCCGAGCCATCGCTCTGAGGTAAACTGTGAGCGTGAACCTAAACGAGAGTGTGTCAAATGCTGTGCGTACGGGCTTGACGGCCTGAAGTATGGATATGAGAAGGAAAGCGGGGTCGATTGGCGTCATAACAAGAAGCTTCCCGTCTGCTCGTCTAGGTTTTGAGTTGGGACAGTCTCACAGCGCACGGAGAGCAGCGGAAGATGAATACCTGAAAGGACTTCACCCTCTGTAAAGAACCAAGACCGTTCGTTTGGTGGCGACACGTTTTGCACCTCCAGGATCTCCCACTCATTCTCCTGCGAGCAGCTAACGACTCGCACACGACGGTAGGGCAGAAACAGCGATGGGATCCCTAAATCCAAATCCAAGGGTTAAACAAAGGGAGTCGCGAAACGAAAGAGGGGACCTGTTCTAGGATGCGGCAACCGCAGTAAGGACGTCGATGCAAAGCTACCGCCGCGCTCGTTCACTCTTTGCGTGATTGTATCTAAGAGTTCTGAAGATGGGGGATTTTTAGATAATCATGCCCCGTTTCTGATGACGGCGGGGAGAGTGGGAGCGGGACGCACCAACTGGGAGGACGCCGATGTGTGTCGTCATAATTTCAAGTTAGTCTAGGTTCGTATGGTGGGGGGGCTTGGATGTGTGGAAGAGCTAAAACTACAGCAGTTTTCATCACGATAGGCCCTACCTCCAAGATTTGACCATAGTCAAGTCAAAATATGAAATTATTTGGATATTAGTTGTCTTGCAAAATTTGGGGTTATCAAATAGCTATCCATCGTGACATCCCTCCTTGTATCTCATTTTGCCACCCAGTAGGTCCATCAGAAAAATGTCCCATTGATTTGATAGGTACTTGATGTGAGTCACAAATCACTCCACCAACTAAGAATGGCCATGCACCACCACCCATAAAATCAAGAAAGAGCTATCATTACCTATCAATCTGTCAATCCTAGGTACAGTATGTCTGGACCTGGTGAGTTTCCCCATGTTGTGTCAAATTAAGCTGCAGACAGCAGGCTCCACTCCTGGTGGTGCCACCCTTCCAATTCCTTCAAGTTTCAGCCTTGCAACCATACCCCCCCCCCAAACCCAAAGACTAAAACTCCAAGGGCTCCCATACAAAAAGTCATTTTTGTAACTCTAGGTCATTTTGTAAGCTGATGCACGTGATAGTAATACCTGATCTGCTGTTAGACTCGTAAGAGCTTCGTCTTCTACTTATAAATAATCTCTCCATTCCCATCCCCCCTCAACCCTGGGCTTCCGCCGGGAGTCCACACCGAGTACCCGATAGATCAAGTACTACATACTTATTGCAGCCCCATCACAGCAACCCTTTACAGTACACTGCCCAGCTGTCCATAGCCAGCATTTGCGGAGAAAAAAAATACACATCTTATCCTAGCGTTGTAAAGCGTGGAAGGAAGCACCACTATGTTTGCGACGGCTGGTAGAACGGGACGTCACGGTGATCGCGTGGGATCGCGTGGGCCTCGTGCCCTCGTGCTATGCCCTCTTTGACCGCCGCGAGGGCGTCCTAGGTACGAACGACCAGGAATTAATAGGGTGGATGTCAAAAAGCTAGAACCGTGCACTCACTCGTGCACCTCGATGCGGACACTCGGGCGACTAAGCACAGACGCTGCCCGGCGACGATGATGCGTGCCCGTGTATACGGAGCCGGCCTTCATCGCGTTTCCGTCCTTGTCATTGGTCGCCGAGATCCGCCGCGGGCGACGCTCAGGCTGTTTTCCCTGAGCGATGGCAGATCGCAAGGGCCTTTCCTCTTCGGGAGGGGGGATCAGACGTGGTGGGGGACTCGGTGGTGATATGCGACTGGGTTTGCCGACGGTGATCGCGACAGGTTTTGGCGGTGGGAGGAAGGGCACGGACGAGGACGGGCCTGCGACTTGTGAGGCAGACGCTTGCATCGATGCCACTTCCTGGCGATGTCGCTCGTTGTTCGCTGCAGAAGAGGATGATCGTGAGGATCGTGGTGAGATGGAAGCCACAGTGCCGGAGACACGGACTTCCGTCCTGAGTGGGGTGAGAGGGAGGGGGGGGGACGAACCTTCAAGAAGCCTGAGATCCGCCTCGCGGTGGAAACTCTGCATGAGCGCAGAGTACCGCTTGACCTGCCAACCCATCTGCGCCGCGCGCGCCTTGTTGCCCTGCACCTGCGCCCACTGCTTCTCCTCCTTGAACCTGCGCCGCTCACTGTCCGCCATGCTGGCCTTCTTGCGCAGTGCGGCGACCTCACGCTCGAGGGGCGTCATCGTGTGATTCGGGTCGATCCAATCGGAAAGTGAGTCCCACGTGCTCGTCGTGTTGGTCACTGCCGTCGCGACCGACGGGTCGGCCTCGAGGAAGGCGCGTCGGCGGCGGTTATGGTCGCGCACGCGCTCGTCGTTGTAGTATGACCCGCGGAGTTGCACCAGGCGTCGCCGGCGCGGGTAATCAGAGACGACGGAGCCTTCATAGTACGCATCTTCTGGGTCGCCATCCTCTAGGAGTTGGGAGAGAATGTCCGTGAAGAGGACGCCGACGGCAACACCAAGAAGAGTACATGCGCAGCCGGCGGCATCGTGCGTTATGACGAGGTTGACAAGGAGACGAGCGCCGATACCGAAGCCAACTGGGAGGGTGAGAAAAGGAAACTCCATGAGGACATAATATAGGGCTACGCCCTGCCAGAGACCGCTGAGTACATGATCTTCGATGCCTGGAACACGGAAAGCGAAGCATTTGTTGTAAACTATACGCGCTCCCAGGCCAAGTAAGAGGGAGAATGCAGTGGTTAGCTGTGGCATGTACTAAACAAGACAAGTAGGTGTCTATACGAGGAAACTCGCTCAGCTCCTTTAGCCTAGTCGTTCATTTCAATCACGTGATCGAGTGTACAAATTAATTAAATTAATTATCATCCAAGTAATTCGCCATTGGATCCTCCATCCGATTCCTTTCACGGCGGTATCTCTCTGTTAATCAGTTGTTAGTTTTGATATGATATTAATTCGAACAAGCTCCGTACCGAGTTCCTCCTCCGTCACGTCAAACTTCTTACTCTCAAGAACCTCCTCGGCCTTTGATTTTTTGTTGAATCGGTCATCACCCTCATTTGTCCTGGCTTTGCGTTTACGCTCTTCTGATAGCTTGCTCTGCTCCGCCTCGACGTCGACGTCTGTCTTCCGCTGCTTCCCTTTGTCCACACCACCACTATCTGGAGGCTTCGACGTCGAATCATCTTGTTGTGAGCTATTCGACAAGAGCAGATTCTGCGCGCTTGACGCTGCGGTAGCCTGCTTCCCAGCCTCACCAGTGCAGTATGAGATGTGCACGAGGGAGTGACAACATGCATAGCCCCATGTACTTGACGCTGTATCATACCACGATCCCCACACAGACGTGTGGTTGTTGATGTAGACTGCGAATACAAAAACATTCAGGGGTTATGGCAAATATATGTATGGATGCAAGACAAACCATCTTCCGGGTATTTTGACCTCGCCTTTGCTCGCTCCTTCCCATGAATGACATGTCCCGTCCTAGAGTACTCGACGTACTCTTCCGTCTGACCCTGCAGCAACTCCTTCGGAGCCGTCTCCAGGTACTGCTCGCCACCGTATTTGGCGAGTACGCTGACTTTCGAAGAATCACGAAGTTCTTCTTTCTTCTCCTTATATGCTGTATGAAGAAGTTGGCCTTGTGTCGGATTGGCATTTAAGTGAACGTCGTTCCCGCGAGCTGCAGACTGCCACGCAAAAAGTTGTAGTTCCTGCACCTCCGGTGCCTCGCCAGAGTAACGCAGAAAATTGTCCCCGGCAAACTGAGCCTGTAAGTACGTATATATCAGCGTCCCTAAGTTTGGCCACCGAACGATGACACGTACCTCTTCTGGAGGGACATTTTGCAAGGGGTTGTCACGCATGGAACGTGTTTTGGGGTCATAGTAAGCACTCGATGGGTCCAAATTGATGAGGTACTTGGCAGTGTCCTCCCGGATACGAAGGTTTCGCACCGTGATCCGCGTCTTCGTGTCCATCTTTTGGCCAACCGCGTCCGCAGCATCGGCGTATTTGTCCTCATCCGCATCCTCCTCGTCGCTGGAGCCAAAGTCCGGATCACCCCCTTTGCCGTCGGCCTTGCCCGCCTTCGCCACCTTGCGCACCGCGGCCATGTCGGTCGTCGTCTGCTTGTCGATCTCCTCCTCGCGAAGACGCTGTCTTTCAGCCTCGATCGCCTCGTACTCGTCGTATATTTTCTTGTGTTCGGCAGGATCATACCTGTTCCACCGATCGCGCTTCGCGTCATAGCCAGCCTCGATTTGCTGTAAGACTTCGTCCGGCGCGATGTCCTTGTTGGTATACTTTGCGCCTTTCTTGCGCGGACGCTCGAGGCAGTCCTGGCGCTTGTGCGTCATCGCACCGCAGTTCTCGCACGCGCCCTTTCGATACTTCTTCGCGGCGGGTCCCGCCGTAGCGCTTCTGTCGTACCATTGGTCGAGCTTATTGGTAGGGCGGTCGTCTGCGGGTCGGCGTTGGTGACTGAGGGAAGGCGCACCCGTGTCTAGGTACCATGGTGCTTGCGAGATGTACTCTGCAACAAAAGTTGAGCAGATTCACGACGCCATGAGAAGGATTTTGTTGTTCGTACGTGGAATGTGGGGGTTGATGGGTTTACCCTCCTCATCGAGAGCTGCTGGTGCCGTACCGGCTTTTCGAGCCGCATCCAAGTCCTTTTGGCGACGGAACTCCTCACGAGAGAGCTTGCCGACAGCTACAGCATAAATATCAGGGGGTTTCATATAGAGGCTAATTCCAGTTTGCTTACCGCTCGAGGATGCCATTGCTACAACTACGGAAGTATCTGTCAGGTGTCAACTTGAAGTGGTGAAAGTGCAAAGCCAAGGCTCGAGCTTATTTGGTAAGCACGATTCGCCGGGGTGCGGACCGGTTATTCGCCACCTCCGTGTCCTCAGGCTCTCGTTCTCCTCTCTCACCCAGGCTTCTGGTGGCAAGGCCTCAGGCATTAACCTAGATGACACTTTGTAAGACGTGGATATGTTGCAGCAACAGTGGGTGATTACACTAGGTTAGAGACTCTAGCTCGCCACTCTGATACGGTAGTGAAATTCTATCCACGAAGAAAAAGTAGTAGTGGTGGAAAGACATTGCAATCACAAATATATAAAGACACGTACAACCCGGCGAGCATTCGCAGAACATTATAGAGTACTTGAGTAACGAAAACGGCAGACAAGATGTACTATAACAAACACATCACGCGACAAGTAGGGCAGATACTAAGGCATCGGAGATGAATGAAGACAATGTCATGCAGCAGCTATGGCACCCGATGTGGCTTGCCATTGGTTCTGACTGAAGGCGAGGGGGTCGCTCCGTTGCCGGTCGGCTTGCCATTTGAACTCAACCGCGGCTTCTTTGGTATGTTGGCGTCCCCAGCCTCTTTGATCACCATCTTTGCGTGGATCTCTTCAAGCTTGGCGGCCTTCACCTTCTTTGGCCAAAACAATGTGACAAATCTACGACAATACAATCAAAATGTGGAACTGGCAAAGAATCGGCTGGTTTACGCACGTCCAGAGGTGCCTTCGCCATCTATCCCGGTCTTCCCCTGCAGCTTGCTTGGTTTCAAGAACGACCTCTATGCGGCGCCCAATCGCAGCCAGAGACTCTTTCAGGATTGCAACCTTGTCATCGCGAGGCATATCCCCGCCAGATAACTTGAGTTGTTTCTGCAAGGACATTGAATCAACCACATGTGGCCATCAAAATGAACTCACTAGCTGCTTCTTGACCGGACGAAGCTCTTCCTTGGTAGCTGCTTCATCCATCGATGGGCTACAGAAATCGCGTTACTCCTACACCAGCGAGTTGCTCGAGAGTACTCACCACTCATCGGAAGACTCTGAGTCGGTGAAGGTGGGTGTTGGCCTACGTTTCCGCTTCCGCGCGTTAGTATCCTCGACCGAGGCAACTGCCTCACTCTCAGCGCGCCGCTTGTTGCTTCCGCTGTACGAAGACGAGGCAACAGGCGGCGGCGATGCAGAAGCCCTTAGTTGTCCCTTCGTTCGGAGAGAGGTCTCGTATAAGCGGAGCTTCTCTTCATGATCCCGCAGAAGGCCCAAAAGATAGTCGCCGCGTCGCACGAGATGGATTGCGTTCGGAATGGGTTTGGTCGACGCATCCTCACCCTTTTTACCTTCCTCCAGGAAGAACTTGTCCGACAGGCCAAGTTTTGGATCCTTGGCAATGGCCTCCCAGTTGCCAAAGCCATGGAGGTATGCACCAACCAGTAACATAGAATCTTCTTGTGGACCCCATCGGCCGGACCAATTGAGCGTGGGGCGAATATTATCCACGGGGATCGACCATCCGTACAACTCCTCGGTACTGAGCGGGCTTAGAATGTTGAAGAGGATGTGTAAGTCCCGTGTCCGGGAGAGGACTGTCTCGGCGTTGATATTCCCAACGTTCCTGTATGTCACCAACACTGCCTTGCTCTTCTGGGCTGTGGTCAAGGTCTCTCCAGCGGCCACGCGAGTTTGCTTCTGCATATTATTGTCGTTGACAGCGGTGTCACAGAGCTCGACAATGTCATCAGCAACATCGATGATCATCCCCTTGTTTTTGTCCTGGAGCTTGGCATCGGTGACCTGTAAAGGGGGGCTTAGCCGTAGGGCATGACAACGGATGGCTGGAGACTTACAATAACATCGTAGCGCTGTCGGATGTCACCCCACTTTTGCATGCTGCGGATGAGAACACGGACGTCGCGCTCTTTCAGCTCCATCGCCTTCTGACTGGCACTCTTCCGGGTTGGAGCCGGCCCTTTCGGCTTCTTGTTGGTAGACGCAGACGCAGGCTGATCCACATCCATGCCCTCGTAAGATACCGGTGCATGCGACCGCTTCCTATCCTTGGTGTCCAATGCAGCAAGCTCCTCGGCCTTCCGCTGGTCCTCTTCGCGCTCAACCTTCTGACGCTCTTCAAGAGGGATGATCTCCTCCCAGCTGATCTCGGTCTTGACATCGCTGACAGACGCGACGGACGCGAGGAATCCCTCCCCACCGAGAGACGCGCCGCCATCTCCGCCTGTGATGGTTTCGTGGTCCTCAGCGCGGTTAAGAATATCGTCAAGATCCATGTCGTCGAGTTTCTTGTCCTGCTGTGTGTTGTCCTTGTCGAATCTGAGACTCAAAACGTCAATATTGTTGTAAGACTTCAAGGGACGTGGGTGACGCACAGCTTCTGGGCGCCGTATTTGAGAACGGCGGTGAGCTCCTCCCTGCTGAGATTGTCCGGTTTTGTCACGTCCTTAGCAGGGCCAGTCTTGCCGCTAAGATGAGCTTGCGACGTGTCCATCTGGTTGATGACTGTGGCAGGGCAGTGGATTCGTCAGCTCCAACTCGGTTTTCTTAAAGCCACAACTATGCACGCACTGGCATACTCCAGGACCATTTTCTTTTTGGCCCGCTCTAGAACGTCCTCCTCCATTGTGTCCTTACTCACAAAGCGGTACACACTGACATGTGACTTCTGGCCAATCCGATGAGCACGTGCCATAGCCTGTAAATCGTTCTGTGGGTTCCAATCACTCTGCAAAGAAAGAGTCAACTCGGTCAAGGCTTCCATGCCACTACGACAAGTTTGAACCCACGTCAAAGATGATCACAGTATCAGCTGTCTCAAGGTTGATGCCTAGTCCTCCTGCACGCGTGGAGAGCAAAAAGACGAAGTCAGGGGAACCTGGAGCATTGAAGTGGGCGATCGACTTCTTCCGCGCATCCGACGACACCATTCCATCCAACCGCTGATGGAGGTAATTTCGGAAGGACAGGTAGTCGCTGAGGATGTCAAGCATGCGAACCATTTGACTGAATATGAGCACGCGATGCCCATCACTGCGCAGGCGAGCCAGCAGTTTGTCTAGTAAAACCATTTTGCCGCTGTTCATGACTAAACCTTTCAAGGTTTCCTCCGCGAACTCAGTCTTCACTTCGGCGCCATCGAAAAGGAACGGATGGTTAGCGGCCTTTTTGAGTTCCATGGCTGTATGAGCGCAGTCAGCGTAGGATAGGGGCACATGCAGATTGCGTCCAACCGATGTTCAGGAGACTGATGTTGGTGTTTCCACTCGCACTCTTTTGAAGAGCTTGGAAGTTCTTCGTCAGTATGTTCTTGTAGTAGTGCGTTTGCATGGCACTCATTTCCACGCGTAAAATGCGTTCGCTCTTCGTTGGAAGGGATTTGAGTACATCGCGCTTCAACCTTCTCAGCATCAAGGACTCAAGCTGGGTATGTAACTCCTTGATCTTAGATTCATGATCTACGTCACTGAGATCAAACTCGCTGGTCAACGCGACTAAATCCAATACCATTAGTGGTCGGAAAAGTAAAATGACGCGGAAAGGGGGGGACTTGCATTTCTCGGGCATGAGGAAGTGCATCAGCGACAGAAGCTCTACAAATGGACCATATAAATTCTCAATCACAATTGACCTGAAAGGTGTGGTCGACGAACCTTTCACATTGTTTTGAAGTGGCGTCCCCGTGATCAGGAGTTTTGACGCAGCCGAGAATGCCCGCAGCGCTTCATACAGCTGACTCTCTGAATTCTTAAGGCGGTGTGCCTTGAGGCAGGGTCTTAGTCGCTTGCTAAGATGGTAAGGGCGGTGTACGTACCTCGTCTACGGCCAGAACCTGCCACTTGATATCGCACAGCTCCTTCGCGTCGCGGAGGGTCAACTCGTAGGTCGTCAATAGCACATTCAACTTGAGCTTTTTGTTGGAAGGTCCGAACTCATACTTGCGGATAACTTCGCGCGCTGCGGCAGTGCCGATATAAGTGATCACGTTAAGATCCGGCCCCCAAGTCTGAAACTGGGACTGCCACGCGGCGATTGTTGAGAGTGGGACGATCACCAGGAAAGGCCCGTACTGGTGCAATTGGTGGAAAAGGTAGGCCAAGAACGAAACAGTTTGCACAGTCTAAGCGAGTTCATCATTCTATGGAACACTTGATAATTTGCGAAGCCAAGAGCGTACCTTTCCGAGACCCATTTCGTCAGCCAAGATGCCATTCTCACCCTTACTCCACAAGTACGCCAGCCAGTTCAATCCAGTGAGTTGGAAATCCTTCAGTTGACCGCCCGTTTTGGTGATATAGGCCGGGTCCTCGGTTATCTTTTCGAAGGCTGGACGTTGGGTTCGCGCGTAGGCTGTACTTTTGTACGGGAACTTGGCCTCGGCCTCCCGGTGACGATACGCTTCGAGTTGTTCCCTCGCAATCGGACGGATTTCTTCCAAGGGCTCCCATGTGCAATGTTCGTAATTAAGGCCATTCCATTTGCAAAAGTATTCGATTTCACCCTTGAGGCCATCGCGATGTGAAACGACACGCTCGACCGTCTTATAAAGCTCGAGGTCTTGTTTCTCGCGTTCCTTGTCCAGGAGGAGGGTTTCACGCTCCTCTGAGGTGAGGCCAGGAGCTGCGAGACGTGCTTGATAGGCCTTGAATGCCTTGATGTAGTTGTCTACTCGCTTGAGACCTTTGTACCGCTTGAGGAACTCGTACGTCTCATCGGTGTTCCGCAAATGGGAGAATCCCTTCCATTTGATGTGAAAGCGCTGGAAACACCAGCCGCTTCATACATATCCAGAAAGAGATGGGGTCAGTGCTTACGATATTTTCGTACCAAAGGTCTTCTGGATCATCTTCGTGCCCCTCGTCTCTTGCATGTCCAAGAACAGCTTCAATCTCGTCGTTATCCTTCTCTTGGACGTTAGGGTCGATGTAGTAGCCCGGATGAGGCTCGTCGAATTGCTCAAAGTCTTCAACGTCGTCGGCATAGTTGGGTACTTTGACCCCCCTGCTGGAGGTCCGTAGCTCATCACCCGAAACACGGGGTTTCTTCTTCTTCTTGGACCGAGCGCCATACTCGGAGTCTGTGTCTGAAGACGGTGGCCTGGACGCTACTAGAATACGAATGTGGACTTGAGGAGGACAGAAGGGATGTATGATTGGACTCACCCTTGGGCTTGGAAGGCGCCTTTTTTTTCTTAGGTACTTTCTTCTTGCCGCTACTACTGCCACCGCCGCCATATTCCTCGTCTCCATAAGAGCCGTCGTCATCGTCATCGTCATCTGGAGTACCCTCATAACCCTTTCCGGGACGTATTTAGACAATGTGCACAAGGTGTAGGCTGAAAGGAACATACGTAGTCGTCATCTTGCATGACCTGAACATATAAATAAGACGTGAATTTCAGGCGCCAGGACTTAACCACTACCACGAACCTGTCTTCCAAGAAGACGAGACGAAGACGCAACTGGGTTATAGCTCACTGGGACTTGTTCGGGCTCCTCAACGTAGTCACCATCAGCATCAATGTCGGCATCACCATCAGCGTCTGCGTCCCTGGCGTCGTCGTCGGAGTCGACCTGCATGTTATCGGATTCGTCTCCGTTGAAATGTGTGCTCTGGGGTACCGGGGAGGGTGCTAAGGAGGTATCTGCAGGTGTGTCTAGGTCGTCGTCTAAAAACATGTTTCGGCGATGTTGGGGGTGGGACATCGGGGACGGGGGAAGGGGGCTAAGAGACGGTGAGGGGATGAAGGAGTAAGGGGGAGAAGGACGGTTGACTCGGGCGTCAGTGTCGGCAGAGGGCAGTCCGGGTTGATTCACACGCGTGGCCATCGCTACGGGCAACGCCGGCCAGTGTTTGTTCGTCACCGCCCGTGACGAACTCCGATAAATGCGTCTTGGCCACAAATTTGCTCCCTGAATTCCCGCAATTCGATTCCGTCTTAGTGTCTTCCGAGACAGCAGCGAGCTCACTATTATTCTTTTTATTTCGTCTGTCTGTTTTTTTTACGGTCGAAACACAAGGTTCATGGGGCCGTGCGCTTGTTGTCGTTCTCGCCGACAAAGCTATCACCAGCGCGTGTGGTCAGCGTGTTGTGACATCGCCCCGGGTCTTATCTATACTTCCACGGACGGCGTCCCGGCTTGCTTCGTGACGCCTGTCGCCAATCCCCTTCATTCGTATGGGTACATTAGAGGAGACAAGCACAATTAGCGCGGTCCTTTCAGCCGCAATTGGTTGGCACAGCCCAGCTGCCACAGTAGCTGCGGCCCTCTGCCACGGCGTGCCATCACACAGCCGTCCCTGCGGCGTAACATGAATACTCGATGGCGCTTCTGCCACCGGCCTATTCCGCGTGACTGTGCCCCGTCAACGGTGGGGCGACGCCCCAACCCCATCTTTTGATGAGACGCCCCGTGCCGCCACCATCCGAGTGTAGTAACTAGCTAACACCACCTTTGTATCACTACTGTCTCATACTGTATGAGTTTGGGGAAGTCCGCCAAAATGAAAATCAATCATCATCATTACAGAGTACGATCATTGTGCCGGGGACACGCCGGATCAGGTGCGAACGAAATGCTAGGCAGGGCTGCGAGGACACGTGTCGGGGTTCTATGTTCAATACGCCGATGACGACGGATGTCAGCTGGCAAGTGAAACGATCATCAACATCATGGACGGCTCTTCTCATTTGTCGCTCATCGTCGACTTGTCACCCTCGCAATGGCATTTGTCTGCGCAATCCACCAACACACACCCTTTGTCTTTCCAAACCTTTCTCTCCCATGTCTTGACCTTCCTCAACTCACACATCGCAGCCAAACATGAGAACACGTTGGCTGTCTTCGGTGCACTCCCGGGGAAGAGGTGTGCTTTCCGATAAAGCAGCGGGCACCTATGGCTGAACCGTGATCGCAGCACGATGCTTTACTCTTCTTTAGACGCTGGCTCGGCCAACGGCAATGACCCACCTGCTGATGCTAATTCTTATCGCCCTTTCAAGCTAGTGAACTCAGTGGTCACCAATAGCATACAAAAGGAGCTAGATCTCATCGATGGGCTGACAGAAGAACGTGTGTTATGGGTGGCTTCCTCTTCGTAGCTTCATTGACGAGTTTCCAGCGCCCGTCGCTTTGGTGGGAGCACTGACGAAGGCGTTATGCTGTATGTTCACCAGATTTTGGCTGGACGCGTACTTATTGTAGAGTTAGTTATCAACCGTTTGGCTCATCCACCGTCTGGGACCGTGGCTGACGAAACGACCTCTGCTGATCCCCGCATCCTGATTCTTTCCGTTTCACCTGATCTCTCTGCATCCTACATTCCTGTCATGAACTCTATTTTTTCTGCTCAGAAACTGGTGAGGCATTTTTGAATCTGACAACGTCACTCAGGTGACTGAATGCCCTACGGCTATTAGAAAGTTACCATCGACGTTTGCAAAGTGTTTGGGGAGGAAACGGTGTTCCTCCAGCAAGCGGCACACCTAACCGGAGGATCTTATATATTCCTCGAACGACGGGATGCTTTCCTGCAGTACCTCATGGTATGTTCTTTAGGCCCATCGCTGAATTAAGTTAGCAATGGCTACTCGCTGCTTTCCTCAGATGTCATTCTTACCGCCTCCCTCCCTGCGGCATATTATGGCAGTTCCCCGGCAGGACAAGGTCGACTTCCGAGCGGCGTGTTTCTGCCATAAGAACATCGTTGACATAGGATTCGTCTGTTCTGTCTGTTTGTCCAGTAAGTCCATCATTGCCTTGAATTCAGGGGTGTTCACCCCAGGGGTCGTGATCTAGTATTCTGTTCCCCTGTGCCCGTGTGCTCGACATGCAGGTATGTCATTGCGGACATGCGGACATCGCAGAGTCGTCTCGTAATATTGCTCTGTTTCAGGACCAAATTCCCAATGAAAACTCTTCAACGTCTCAACGCTTCTCGGCCGTCCATCCCTCCTGCAAATGGAACCTCAAACGGCGCTCCGCGGCCGCCGAGTGCACGAGCTAACCCGGGTATGTCTGCGAGCCTGCGATGAGCCGCTCAACCTCGTGGTGCCTCGTTGAAAACGTTATCGTCGCCCTGACACCAATGCGAGCCCCCAAACGCACGCAATTCGACCTCACCGGGCCTGCGTGCCACACGAATGTGATCCGTTGCCGAGCGCTTTCGTTGTTTATAATGCCGAGCGTCTCGCCGCGTGGGTGGTGATTGTGTCACCGAATCCGTTCGAGCGCTGTCGTCGAGGAGAGGGCTTGGAAACGGTGCAAACATGACATGGATGCTATTGTGATCATGTGGTAGCTCGGTCTTTAATAATGCAAATTGACCTGCAGCATGGTCAGCGGAGTTCGCCCGTTCAACCGACACATGGGTCATGGATGTCTCCCCGCCTTTGGCGGCATGCACCCCCGAACGCTAGCACTCGGAGGCGTACATTACGTCCAAGCCGATCAATGTCACACCAAATGGGGTCCAATCTCTCACGCGGGAGTACGGGGAACAAGCACGTCAGATGCCACGGTCTACGCATGGTCCTGCCCTCAGGAACCAGGATGCATAGAGTGGGATCCATTTGAAGAACAACGGCAGCGCTACCGTGACTAGGTGCCCTTCTATGTTCCTGCCCTTTGACATGATGGAAGAGTCCAGGGCCAGAGCTAAGAACCAGAGCCGCGGAGGGGCTCTGTTGCAGTGGCTGCTCACAAACTACTCCTGGCCCATTTCGAGGCCTCCTCCCCGTTTCCTGCGAATCTACACGATGTTTCCAGTATTCATCTTCAGGGCAGCAAAGTGAGAATGCGGCGCTGTATCACCTAATTAATGCCAATAGGGGTCCCTCGTGTATGTGTGAAGGGGGACCACGCGACATTCCAGGCGCGCTAGCTTCATCGGGATGTGCGCCCCGATGATGTACATCAATATTTCACAACTGATACCTGTCTAAAAGCCCCCGAAGATTAGGCACATTGACCGCTACGGCGCGGCCACTTGGTTTAGGTGTGAAGGGGCCAATCTCGCATGGCCGATGCACTAGCAGGGAAGCATAGTGATGAATAGCGGCGGGTGTCCATCATCCTTGCCAAAATCGTGAGTTGTGTTCCGTAAAACGGTAGCCTAGTGATCGCCGGATTATTATTGACACGATCGAACGACTGGGGAGGTGCCTTACTTTTGGTTTGGG
>QLOS01000360.1:0-15501 GCA_003313725.1 Russula sp. MG48 | reverse complement strand
TGTGTATGATATAATGCATGTGTTCTAGGATGCTCTATTTTATGACAGTTCTGACACTTCGTCACCTGAAACTGACCTCCCGGCTTGCCCAACAATCTCTTCCGTCCTATCTCCCCTTCGAGCCGATTTTTCCTCAATTTCGGAATCCTCAAGTAAGAGGGGCTCTAGGCCATGCCCTAGGCCGATATTTATCTAATCGTGTGGGCATCAACCCTGCAGCGAACACGTCAACTAGTGACAGCAAAAACTATGACAAGGTGTGTTTCAACTTACATTTGTTTTTGGTAATTGGCTCTATCATATTTGAGCATTTCACCTTATTGACATAATCTTCGCTGTAGGCCTTGCATACCCGATTGACAGCGATTGTATTAATATCTTTGATGCGCACTCTGCGGATGCTGATACACGGATCATTGGATCGATGCGGTGGTTCTCTGGTTTATAACCGTTCGCCTCCATGGCTAACATATCCAGTCATCTAACCCATCATCCTTGTGTATCAAGTCCCTCTCTACAATGGCTCATGGCCGTGCTAATCGGCGTGCTAATGCTCCAGCTTGTCGTGGACGCGCTACTGCTCCCAGTCATCAGCACTTGGAAACTTGTACTCAGCCTTCTCATGCGGACTCTCCTGAGGAAACATTTAACATTGACAACGTCTCTGGCTCTGACAATGAGCCTGAGGCATGCCCCACCGGTGAGAGAAACATCCTTGTTACTCGCCACTGCCACTGATCACATACCCACTATGCCAGGTCAAGACGCGCCTGAGCACTCAGGTGCCAGTGAAGTGACAGATAAGCCATTGGTCAATACGGGGTGAGCTGCAAAAAATGTTGCCTACGATATTCGCCATTTCTTCCTCCGCACCAAAGGTTCCACTGTGTGTAAACAGTGCAAGTAAGTGGTTGAATGTGCCTAGAAAATTGTTGACTCATGACTGTTTATCTAGAGCTCTCTATGATCAAGATCCAGCGGCGTGGAATGTCAATGGCCCTAATGAGAAGAAGACGCACTCTTACAAGTCCACAAGCAGCAACACAAGTCTCTGGCATCATATCGAAAACTGCCACCTACTGGAGTACGTGATTGAAGTGGAGAAGAACAAGTGGAATACTTTTGTTCCGTCTGTGGTAACAGCACAGCGTAGGGGGTTCTCAATCACTGAAATTAGGGCTTTCATCGAAGCTGGTGGGGATATCTCATCCCTCCCTAACCGCCATTTCACCACCAATGAAATCGATGCCGAAGAGGATTTAACTGGGCGTGCATCCGTTCCACAGTTCACAATGCAGGCCTTCTACGACCATATTGTGGCTTTCATTGTGGCTGATGACCAGGTAAATTCTTTAATATTGATGCGTCAATATGATTTTGAATGGCATGTGCTTTAGGCGGTCAACGTCATCGAGTGCACAGAGTTCCGCCGACTTCTCCTTCTCCTGCGTGAATCCCTTACGATTTCGGATATCCCACATCGCACACAAATCCGTGAATGCATTATCCAGAGGTGGATGGAGGATTGCGGCAGGACAAACAATAGCATGGAAGTATGTAGAATCTCGCAGGTCTCTACTTACATTGGTTGATATGATCGTGCCCTAGTCTGCTGCCGGTAAGGTCTCCTTCACAGCAGACCTCTGGTCCAGTGACAATCTGCGGCCATTCTTGGCTATGACTGCACACTGGGTCTCCGAGGATCCGGCCTCCAAGCGACTTGGGATGGAGAGCGCACTTGTCGGGTTTCATTGGATCCACAACCGACACACAGGGGAGTCTCTTTCAAGAACAATTCTCTTTCTCATTGACAGGGCGGGAATTACAGGCAAGGTAAGTGTTTGCTAATTGTGACCAAATCTCCATGATAACACTGTGATGTGTTTAGGTCAGACACTTCACCATGGACAACGCAGAGAACAACCGAACAGCTATGGAGCACTTAGCAAGGCTCTTTGCTGACCGTGACTTGACATACGACGCGAAGCAAAGTCGTATTAGGTGTTTCCCACATATCATAAATATATGCACCGGGCACACCTGTAGCGGCTTCAAAACTATCCCCCTTTCTGATTTAGAAAGCGCTTTGACCCTCCCCCCCACCAAAACCATTGACAAATCTGCTTACTTGAATGCAGTCACCAAAGTGCCCTTACAGCGGGCCCGAGAGGCTATTCGTGCAATCCGTGCATCAGGTCAACGGCGAGATGCATTTGCTGAGACGACCAAATTTGGTAATCAAAAGGGCTGGTTCAAATCTCCTCCGATAACAGTTCCCGAAAATGAACTGTTGCGTGATGTACCCACACGCTGGGATTCGGTGTACTTCATGCTCAACCGCCTTCGCTCACTAAGACCTGTAGGTTCTTTTTTTTGTCCACTGTAATCTTACCCATTCTGATTCGTCTAGGCTGTCAATTATTTTTTGTCCCTGCCTGAACAGGCAGAAATTTCAGAGTACAAGTTAACGGACGCGGAGTGGTTTGTGCTACATGATTTTGAGAGAATCCTCAAGGTACGAAACATCACATTATAGCAGTCTGCTACTTAGACCCTATTTACACAGATACCCCACTGTGTGCAACAGACAATGTCATCAGACGCCCTCCCCACCCTTGGCCGTATGGTTCCCACCCTCGAATTGTTCATGCGTGGCTGGGAAAGGCTTGCAGAACAAGAACCCCGTCTGGCACCTTGGATCAATAATGGGCTCTCCTGGGCTTATCGATATTACAAGCGCACTGAAGAAACAGATGCGTATCTATTGGCAATGTGTAAGTCATTTATTGTCACGCCCACCGAGTGAGCGTACCTCCACAGGCGATGGAGGGGGCGTAGGCGATACTGGTGACTGAGGCCTTGAGGGTAAGAGGTCTGTATACCTCTCGCGTGCAGGCGTACTCTTGTGACGTCTGATAGAGAGCTTTCCCTTGCCTTTGAGCATACACTAAGGCTCCGCAAGGGGACGCGTGAAGTCTGGCAACTGACCAGAGGAGTTGGGGTTCACAAGAGAAGGAAGGGAACCGTGCACAAGCTGAGATTACAAGAGAACAGACTTAGGGTCTGTCCTAGGCATACAACGCGATATAAGTACATGTAGGAATGACTCATAGGGAGTCAGGACGAGTCATGGTGTCCCTAGGACACCGCTACTAGTACAGAGTCACAACGAGTCAGCAGGAGTCATCGTAGTACATGAGTCACTAGGTGTCGAGGCAGCGCATGCGCAGAGGCGTGCAAATGTAGCACTAGTGGGTGCGCGTTGGTCCCGACGGTCCGTCAGACCGGGTGGTAAGTGTACAGAGCGAAACAGGAAGGCATGAGCGGAGTCATGGGCCGTAGGGGCCCGGCAGTCCATAGGTCGAGCGCAAGGAAGAGTAGGCAGTAAGAAATGAAAGAAATTGAGCGTACAGTGAACCGGGAGCGTAACATTTATTGAGCTGTATTGTGTTGTCTACTAATAAAGCGTCTTGTGGGTAGTCGTTGACCCATCTATCCGTCTATATTGGGTCGAACATTTTTGGGATGCTGACGCGATCCATGATGCCAAGGACTGCATCCTCAGAATGGCATGGGATTCATTCTTTGGGACTATATAACCTAACACACTTACATCTAGATGACAGAATATCGTGAGCGGATGAACATCGTGCCAGATCCAATGACGACAGGCTCAAGGGCCAAAGCATTTGACTCGCTCGTTCAAAGCCTTGGCCTTGGCACACTCGAACTTGGCCAGGTGACAACGGGTCAAGGTGCTACACAGACAGTTGAAGGTGAATATGAAGGATATATCAGCGGAGGCCTGGAAACTGAAATGAGCATCCTGCGATATTGGGAGGTACGTGTCCAACTTTTGATCACTTATGGCATCAAATGTGACGCACACGCACAGCTTAAACGATCCCACTTCCCAACCATCTTTGCGATTGCGATGGACTATCTACCTGTCCAAGCCTCTGCCGTCCCATGCGAGCGTGTATTCTCATCCAGTGCAGAGACAGACACAAAAAAGTGAAATCGCATCAGCCCCCTCCTCATGGAGGCACTGCAGATGCTGAAGTTCAGTCTGAAGAAAACGAGGCTGAACTTCACAGATGGATGGGTCACAAGCCAGCGCCTCCTCCTGGAAGACGAGCCTGAAGAACCAGGTGAGGGACGTGCCACTAACAACCCAGTCCCCACCAACACCACTGGTAGTCTCCCGGACGATATTGTTCAGCTCCTTGATAGGCAGGAGTTTGTGGATGTTGCCAACCATGTAGATCTAATCAGCTAGGTGACTCTTGTGTCAGTAATGGTAAGCCGCGGCGATGGCATAGTGGACTCGGAGGGTGTGGAGGTGGCTTGTGGTGACGCATTCATGTACCAGCCTGAGTATACTAGTATATGACCAAACATGCTTCCTCCTCTCTGCTTGGGATCAGAGACAGACCACCATTCTCAACATTTTCATTTTTCCATTGTGAGGTGAGCCATGCCGCTGCGCTCGGAATGAGTCGCTTCGGAGTGCCCGTGACATCATCCGAGGCGTCCTTCCATCCCGCGGTTTGTCTCTCAACTTCAACGATGCACTCCGAATTCCGAAACTTCCCTCATCGAAGGGCCGTGTAACAAAATCCGCACGAAGAATATTCCGTATGGCCTTCTTTATTTTCCCCTTTCCTCCCCCCCTGGACTCTCGCTGCGTTATCCCGAGCTACCACACACTCGTGGTCAAACAACGGGGATCTCTCTCTCCTCCACAGCCACCTCGCCGAAATTTGGGCGACGACAGACCTCCCACCACACCCCGAACGCCGCCTACTGTCGCCCTCAACGCCGCTCTCAATGATCGAGCACCGTGTCCTGCTCGACCTCCTCAGCACCGCGTGCCCGCTCGTGCGCTCTTTCTTCCCCAATACCGCCTGGCTCTTCGACGCACTTGTCAGCGCTGAGACGCATCTGTGCGGCGCGTGCATTCTTGAAGAAGCCATGAATATTGTGACTGCCAACTTGGTCTGGTCAGATGAGAAAGTTTCTCGTAACTTCCTCTGCGGAACTTGTCCACACACCCTATTCACCAATACTGTGTGATTTCCCTGGCTTGAAAATCCCGTGCCTTGCTGATACTTCCCTTCCTCGTCCCAGAAAATGGGTCTAGGGGCATGCCCCAAACTGCATACTGAATGATTGAAGACAGAATTCCTCGCCGCACGCGAAGCGAACCCTAGCGACCCTATTTCCAGACAGAGTACGAGAACAACATCTCCGCCTTCGTAGATGAGTGTGACCGCCGTTTGCACCTGCCAAGCTCGGTGGCTGCAGCTTCTTCCGCCCACGCACGGCGGCGGACCGTAGTCTGAGCTACATGGGCCATTTCTCCCCTTTCAGAACTCCAGCAGGCTTTTCAGATGTGGCCCATGAGCCTTATTGAAAACACGCACCATCCCCAGTATGACAGCGGCCACGAGTTCAGTTCATCCCTGCCTGCCCAGAATGCTGGCCCTGTGATGGACGGTGGTCCGCCCCTCCCCAGATATGTACGGTCCTCTCTCTCCCCCCATCTCCGGCTCCGATACCTCTGCCGAGAGTGCCTATCATTCGCGGAACAGCAGCACTTCATCCTCTCGTGCCAACAGTCTCGTCCACAGAAATCCCTTACGTTATAATCCTACCCCCTCCCCATCTGGTTCATCTAGCCATCGTAGAGGCAGATCCTTTGGTGTTTCTGTCAAAGACATGGGTGTGAACATTGCTGGGAGCATTGTGTATACCAGGAAGTAGGCCACTCGTAGACAACATATCGAGGCAGAGCAACGAAGGCGCAATGAACTTAGAGATGGCTATGCCCACCTGAAGGATGTCCTCCCTGTTTCAAATCAAAAGAGCAGCGAGGTGTCCCTCTTGGAAAGAGGTATAGTACAGCTGTCCTCTATCATTCTCGCCTGGGACTCAACTGTTTGCAATCAGCAACCAACCACATTGTCCAGCTAGAGAAATCGAATAGCAGTTGCAGAAAAAAGTACAGGGCTTGAATGCCGAGATCGCACGGCTACAGAACCTCAATGAGAAGTTCCCCCTCAACAACACAAATACTCCTTCTCCAGGCGTATCGATGGGTGTCGATAGCCGTTCGCTATCCCCCCCTCCAGAAGCGTCGAGTCTCTCCCAGCTCACCTCGGTCTCCACCATGTCCCGTTTTCTGCATTGCGGTGTGAATGTGTTACACATCATCGGGAGCCGTTCCCGCCTGTGTGGCACACACTCTCGGTGTGAGCATCTGCTGCACGTTTCTTTTTTCATCGCTAATGTGGTTTTGTTGGATATAGGATGACGTGGCCGCGCTCGACCTCCCAACATTGCGCGCATTCCCGTGTTCTTCGCAGAGTGTATGCAAACCCACACTATGACTAGCAACCTGTGCACTGCTATCATCCATCGTGTCCTTGCAGTCCACCGTTCATTATTACCTAACGTCACCTGATGGAAGGCCATGCAGCAGACCTTCAATGTCATGCGTGTGTCGACCCTGATCAGCAACATTGGCATCATCGTGTGGCATTCTTGGGAGAGCACGTTGGTGTCCTGTACATGTACAACTGCGTTCTAAAACATTGCTTTCGTTTCACCCTGGCGAATGGCTGCTGGGGTGGGACAATCCGGACCAGAACTCAACATAAACGTCACACAGTAGTCAGTCTATCCACGGGAACCATGACCCCTGCGACGCGCCAACGTAAGCTCGGGAGGCGTTGCCTCCCGAGCCTAGAGGTATGTTTTATTTTTTTGTGGATCAATTTTTAATGTACTCAGATCACTTAGTCTAACAGCAGCACCAACGATGATGCTGCCAGGGCACACCCCTGATCATACTCGAGGCTGTAGTTCACAATCAGGTCGATGCACAGGTGGGAGATGTACCCACCCGCCTCGAGCACGCCCACTGGCACATGCAGCGACCACGAGCCCCGCTGTGCCGCCCCCAACCACGATGTAGTCAATCTCCTGCGCTCGTCCGGATCCACCAGATCTGTTGTTCATTCACTGCACACGACGTCACCGCTCCGTTGGATCTGCCACCAGGTCTTTGTTCCAAAATATACATGATCAGATACACCCGTGCTACACCCTGTGTCGTGATCGTGATGTTTTCAATCTCAACCACCTCGGAACCACGTAACTAAATAAATAACCTCCGATATTTTCGCTTTCTAATGCACTTAAAATACTTGACTACATAAATCACTGCCGAAGTTTGTCTTTTGCAGCAAGGTCTCCGCCAACGAAGTTGGCATTTCTATTGGAAAGTCAGGCTCAGGGGAGGAGAATCCCGGGCCCGAGTCGGAGCATGATCATGTGTGACATATGAACAGTGACAAGTCACAGTTGACAACAGAACTGTTGAACGTTCCTCATTGTTTCTATCGGGTGTTACCATTTATCCAGACCTTATTCAACCCTGTACTTCTGTCACACAAATTCCATGGATAGAGGTACTCATATTGGTGGTCGTTATAAGCTGGGGGAAAAACTGGGATCAGGCTCATATGGTCAGTGCGACTTTGTACACATTGTTTGATGCACTCACTAGCAGCTTTTCACTATTTAGGCAAAGTGTACCAAGCGCACAAGATAGGCAGCCATACGGAGGTGGTTGTGAAGATAGCTCACAGTGACGTTGAAGCAAAAGCTCTAAGAAATGAGTATCACATCCTTGGACAGCTCACTAGCTACGCAGGCGTCCCGAAACCCATTTGGCTTGGACGTGAGGTGGAATTACATGTCATGGTTCTCGAATCTCTCGGCCCTTCTCTTGAGGAATGTTTTAATACTTGCGGACGCAAGTTTTCTCTCGCCACAGTGGCTCTCATTGCCGGCCAATTAGTATGTTATCGCCCATATAATCATATCAGTGGGCCTGATGATGTTTCCAGTTGTCTCATTTACAGAATATTCATCTGCACCATTACATCCACCGTGACATCAAGCCCACCAACATCCTAACGGGTTTAGGGGATAGTGCGAACATCGTGTACCTGGCTGACTTTGGAATTGCCAAACGGTTTCGCAACCCAAAAACGCACGCTCATGTCCCACTTTCCAATGGCCACCACCTCGCTGGCAGTCCTGCCTTTGCCTCAATTAACAGCCATTTAGGCATCGAGCTAAGCCGACGCGATGATTTGGAGTCACTGGCATATGTTCTCATCTACTTGCTTCGAGGGTCGCTCCCATGGATTAGCATGGGAGGCATGGACGTAGTCCTTCAGCTCAAGCAGCAGACAACGGCAGATGAGCTGTGTTCTGGCTTTCCAACATGCTTCAGGTCCATCCTCGAATACTCCCGCGCTCTTCCTTTTACTACCAAACCTGATTATGCCTTGCTCCATTCATACATCAAGGACATGAGTGTGACACTACCTGATGCCTATGAGACATGCGATTGGCAACCCCCACTGTCTGCTCGTCCTCTCAAGGCAACATCAATTACTAGTACTCCCAAGTTGGAGACACGCAGACGCAAGGTTGGCGCCTCTCAGGCGGCCTCTGGCGGGGCCATGCCACAAAAAGTGTAAGTCCTAAATAGACTCACATAGGTCTTCCTAATTCCTCTTCCCATATCAGATTGCATGCTCGAAGTACCAATGGCCGCGTTGCTAAAAACAACACCTGCAGCCCTGGACAGTCCCTCAGCAAGTATTCGGCCTTGTAGGTTTACCCACTCTCTTGCTCTGTATTATACACACATCTATCTGTATATATCTTATACTTGTTGTGTCTGTATCTCTACACAGGCTGGCTATACAAGTATTTTTTGTTGGGTGATTCCGGTCTAAGACCGGTATTAACCGGTTCTAAACCGGTCTTGAACGGATTGGCCCCCTAACAGTTTGTAAGTGGTCTAGAACCGAGACTGCGGTTCAGTTCAGTTCCCACGCAGCACAAATTCAGTTCAGTCAACAAGTGGTCAGACCTAACCGGGTGGAAACCGCCAAAGACTAGAACTGGTTCGCGGTTTACCGGACCGCGGCAACACTATATTGTTCCTCCCCCTCGATCATGTCAGGTGGTGGCTCAGGGAAGTTGCGCCCATGCTCCTCCGTCTCCTTATATGGTGAAAGGAGGGAGGCATGGAAGGTGTTGAAGATCTTCCATTGCGGTGGTAGGGCCAGCTGATACACCACGGGCGATATTACTTTCGTGATTGGGAAGGGACTGTATCGCCTGGCGGCCAACTTGGCTGTTGGGTGAAACAGTTTCAGGTTGGTTCCTTCCAGCCAGACCCTGTCTCCTTCCTGATGGGGTTTGAATGGTCTCCCTTTTTCCCCTTTCTCATTTCGTCGTAGCACCAACTTCTGGGCGTGTCTGATGGCTTCCACTGCCTGCTCCTGCAGGTGTTTCAGGTATCTCCCATGATCCTCGACTGCGGGCAGCTTTGATGTTGATTTCTCGGTCATGTGTATGCTTGGCGTGATTCCGATCAGGAGTTGGAATGGGGTGAAACCTGTGGTGGAGCTTGGCCAGGCGTTGTGTACGTACTGGGCAAGGGGTAGCCACTGCGCCCAGTCGTCCTGCTGCGCGTTACAGTAAATTCGCAAGTATTGTTCCAACCACTGGTTGGTTCTCTCAGATTGCCCGTCAGTCTGTGGGTGGTACGCAGTGCTGATGTTTTGCGAAACATCCAGGAGTCGGCACAGTTCCTTGGTGAAATGGGAAGTGAAACGGGGGTCTCTATCGGAGATGACTTTCTGTGGCACGCCATAGTGTGGGAAGACGTGCTGGGCATACAGGGCCGCAATCCCAGGACCGTCGATCGTTGTGCTACAGGGGAAGAAGAGCGCTGCCTTGGTCACATCATGATCAGTGATCGTGAGGATGGAATTGTGTCCTAGTGACTCGGGTAACTCCGTGATGAGGTCCAGCGCGATTGTCCCGAATGGGACTGCTCCTTCTTTAGGTGTGATGGGGAACAAGGGTACTTTTCCTTTTGTGGTCCCTGCTTTGGTGGCCTGGCAGATCCCACACCCCTTCACATAGGCGGTCACGAAATCTTGCATGCACGGCCACCAGTAATTCTGGGCTACCCCCTTGAGAGTGCGTGCTATTCCAGGGTGTCCTGCCGTGGCATGATCGTGATGAGCAGCTGTGATCCTCCTCCTCAGCTCCGTGTTTCCGATCACCGCTGGTCTGCCCGTCAGGGTCCATCCCCTGGCGTCCTCAGTCAGGGCGTATCTCTCCTTCCATTCCTTGATGTCCTCGTGGCCTTCCTGCGCTGCGTACACTTCCTCCTCGAGGCTTTCTAGTCCCAGTGCGTGACAAAACAACTTGTCGGGCAGAACCACCACATGGTCATTGTCGTTTTCTCCTTCGTCTAGTCCGGGCCATCGTGAGAGATGATCAGCCCGGTTGGTCACTCCTGGCTTGTGCAGTAGTTGGAAATGGTACTCTGCCAATCGGGGAATGTATCTCGCCACCCGTCGGTTGATTTTGTGAGGTTGCCTGTAATATTGGAGGTTCTTGTGATTGGTATAAACCGTTGTGACTTTCTCCGCTCCTTGCAGGATGTGCCTCCAATGCTCCAGGCCGTGTACCAACGCCAGTAGTTCTCGATCGTAGACGTCGTACCCTCTCTCAGCAGGGTTGAGGGCCTTCGAGTGATACCCCACGGCTTGCAGTTTCCCCCTCTCATCCTTCTGATACAGTATGGTGCCCAGGCAGTATTGCGAGGCGTCCACTTTGAGGACGAATTCTTTGGTATAGTCTGGCCGTTTGAGCACCGGATCGCTGGTAACGATCGCTTTCACCTTCCTTACCGCCGCCGTGCATTCTGGGGTCCATATGAAAGGTACCCCTTTCTTCGTAAGACCCTGCACTGGCCTCATGATCTCCGCGTATCCCGGGATGAATGGGCGCTGATACCCGAATACCCCCAGCGTGCTGCGGACTTGTCGCACATTCCGCAGCTGTTCAGGCCAATCCCTGAGTCCGTTTCGCTTGGTTGGGTCGATTCGAATGATCCCCCCCTCAATCTGGATCCCCAGATAGTCCACAGTCCGCTGGTGGAAGGCGCACTTGCTTAGTTTGAGGAAGAAGTCTTCCCTTGCTAGCGTGTCTAGTACCTCGTGGACAATCCTCGTGTGCAGCTTCTCGTCGCTTCCCGTGGCAATTAGGATATCATCCATGTAAACGAAGACCATTCCAGGGTACTTGGTCCGTACCTCGTGGAACACCCGGTCCATGGTCCGTTGAAAGGTGGTGGGGGCGTTGGTTAGGCCGAAGAACATTACCGTAGGTTCGTACAGTCCGTCTGGTGTTTTGAACGCAGCCTTCCATTGGTCTTCTGGTCTGATCCTGATGTTGTTGTACCCGTCACGGACGTCCAGGGTGGTGAAAAGGACCTTTCCATCCAGCTGTTCCAGGATTTGTTCGATTCGGGGCATTGGGTATACGTCGCGTTCCGTCCACTTGTTTACTTCTCGATAGTCTTGTATGGGTCTTAGCATCCCGTCCTTCTTCTTTATGTAGAAAAAGGATGTGGACCACCTAGACTTACTATCTTCAATGTGTCCCAGATCCTTGTTGTCTCCCACAAACTGCCTAGAGGCTTTCCTCTCCACTTGTGTTAATGGGTACACTTTGCAGTTTATGGTATCGGGTGCATCTGGCTTGATTCGGATGGCATGGTCTTCGGGCCGGGACGGCGGGAAACGCCGAGACGCGACCTCATCGAAGAGTGATGCGTGTCGTCGATATTCCCAGGGCAGAGATGTTTGGCCCTGTTTGTGTTTGTGTGCATGAATCGCCCATTCTTGCGCGTGGTGGCCCGGCATCGCCCGGGACGGGAACGGAGTGGTGAAGGCTATAATCTCGTCCCCTTCTTCCCACGCCTTTTCTTTCCGCGCCGCCTGGATGACTTGCCCCACTGCCCGGTGTCTCGCCCATTTGAAGAGGGCTGTTTCTACTCGTATTTTGGGGCCTAGGACCTGCTTCTTTTTCCAGTTTATGGGTGGATTGAATGTCTCTAGCCAGGGGAAACCGAAGATCGCCCGATTGTGCCCCAGGCTGGTGATGTAAAATTTGAGGAGTTGCTCATCACTGCCTCAGCAAACTCGAAGGACGCAGTACTTGGTGAGCGATCCTCCAACGTTCTCGGTTCCGTCCACATTAAAGACTCTCCTTGGTTCTTCCAGTGATCGCGTGCCAATTCCTAAGCGTTCCACCATTCGGTAGTCGAGGAAATTTTCTGTGGCACCGCTGTCAATTAGTGCTTTCTCGTCGGCCATTCCGCGCGCACAAGCAAAGGTGAAGGGGATTTCTATTGACTTTTCCCCTCCCAAGTACATGATTTGCGCATCTAGAGCTCTAGTCCAGGCCAGTTGACTAGAGCTTGTTAAAAACCCTTCAAGATAAGCTGATCCAACAGTGCGTCCTTCTCTTCTTGTTCCATTCCTCTAATCTCTTCAGCCATTTCCTCCTGCCTATTTCCTTCTCCATCGATGTCGACTGCGCGCGCGGTCATCCCTTGGTTCTCGCGCGGAACACCTCGGTTGGCGGCACCTCGTGTAGGTGCGTCGCCTTTCTTTGGGCATTGTTTGCTGATGTGTCCCGTTTTCTTGCAGAAGAAACATTTTCCTTCCTTCTGTAGTCGCTGCTTTTCGTCCGCGGTGACAGCGTTCACGGTGACGGCGTCAACGTCCATCGGCACTATCTTGGACCCGCCGCTGCTGCCGCGGTTTCCCGTGCTTGGCTGCGTTCGTCCAAGGACTTGTCGCCATTTCTGCTGCGTCGCGTCGTTCGTCTTGCTCTGGTAGGTGCTGAGGCTAGATCGCACTTCCGCCCATAGCTCGTGCTGGTGGCGTGCGGCCTTTTGCCACCCTGCCATCGTGTCGGGCCGCGGGTCGGTTTTCTCGAGCACAGCCTTGTGCAGGCCGTCCCGCAGCCCTCGGCGGAACTGCGTAATCGTGCCGACGTCGTTCAAGCCCCAGCCCGCGAGCGCGCGCCAGTGCTCAAACTCAGCGATGTACGAGTCGAGATCGTCGCCTTTCATGCGACACTGCAGCAGTTTCTGGTGAGCGTTCACCTTCTTCGTGGTGTTAGTAAACGCCGCCTTGAAGTCACGTACAAAGATATTCCAGTGATCCTCATCCGTTGCGGGCAACGCGCCCTGGCCGGTGCAGCGTCCGTCGATGTCATCGAGGATACGTTCGACCCAGTCATTGACGTGTGATCCTCGGATGTAGGTCAACGCGAGTCCCACACGATCGAGAGGAGTCTGCATAATTTTGCTCTCCCTGTTGGCCATTTGATAAATTCTGAATTCTCGCAGGAACTGGTCACTTTTGGACCTATCCCCATCGAAGATTGTCGGGGGATTTCCTTTCATGCCACCTCCGCCTCCTCCTCCTGTTGCTGGCGTCATGCTTACCACCGTGGCTCCTATTTGGGCCGGCGTGGTGCTGCCACCTCCTGCTCCGGCCAGTCCACGGATGCGAGATCCCGCGCTCCATGGGCATGTGGGCACAAAGGCCAGGTTGATGGGATTCGTGAAGCCAGTCCCACGGATGCTGCTCGAGGGGAATGCGGGTGCCTTGCCTTTCCCAAAGACAAAGGCGGGGTTTACCCCTTGCGTGACTCCTAGGGCCTGTGGAGTGATGAGGGGTGCGGGGGAGGCTGGCCGACTCCGCGCTGCTTCGACTCCCACAGCCAGTATGGCCGTCGGTAGCTGGCCATATTCGGGCAGAGGCGCGCCGAAGTTGCCAGGGTCAATTTGTACCACTGCTTTGGTCTGAGCTGACAGAATTCTTTCTTCTAGGTCCAGGCTCAGTCCTCCAGGCATTGGCGAATCGCATCTCCTCTTGATCTGTGGGCTAGGACTGTCCCCTCGATGCCTCGGTTCTTGTGGGGAGTCGCTATTATCACTGGGGATTTGCTCCACCTCCCTTGGCGAGTGCAGGTCTGTTTTTCTGTTTGTGGGGTGTTGCGCATCACCCTCAATCCACCATCCTACTCCTTGCAGGTCATCTAGCTGTAAGGAGTGCCTGGTGCGATATCCCGTTGCCCCCCATCTCAGTTCGTACCAGCGGTCATTGATGAACTCCACTGGTATCTCCACTCCTAGGGTCGTCACGAGGTGGTAGGCGCTCCGTCCTGGCTCGGCGTACCCGACCCAGAACGCGGCCCCCACGACGTGCAAGGGGAGGTCGTCGTCGATACAGGGGTGGACCATTGTCCATCGGTCCGCCACGAACTCTTCTGTTAGGGTCATCATTCTCTTGATCACTGGAGTACCAGTGGTTGTGTGTGGCGTCTGTTTCTCTTGTGAGGATTTGTCGTGCTGAGGTATTTCCTTCAGCAAGAGGTTCATCCCTTCGCACAGGGTTCCTTCGTCTTGCCTGACTGATGAGGGTGTGTAGTAGTTGTAGGTCGCGATCGAGCTCGAGGGTGAGTAAATCTCCTTCTTCGTGGCAGTCGAAGCTGCGAGCGACCGCTAGGTCGGTGAGGGTAACTCGTATGCTCCTTTCCAGGCAGTTGAGTATTGCTAGGTCTGTGTTTGTGAGTCTGACTAGGACGTGAATGAAACCGTCAAGTCTTCCGTATCGCGATCGGGGATCCAGGATGACGATATCAAGATGTCGTCTGGATATTCAGTGTATTCAATTTGTAGGATTTTCAGGACCGCGCGAAGCAATACGATCTTGATATGCACGATTAATCGCCTCCACGTCGTAGTTGGCAGTTTCCAATACCAATAGAACTCCAATTAGCAATTGGTCTTTGGCTTGTTCGATTTGGCTGATGATGTCGATAATATATGCGGTGTAAATCCGAGACGCAGCAGGATCGCGTGTATTGTTTAGCAACCTGATAGCTCCAGTGATAAGGTTCCTTAGTTGTCGGATCTTGTTGTCCGCTTCTGTTCTAAGGCTTTCGATTTCTACTGCCGCTAGCAGTGAGTGAGACAATGTCGGTTCAGCCAGCGTGGCTTTGAGGAGTTTCGAGCTTGTGTTAAGGCTCACTGGGGCCTGCGGGCCTAGGTGAGGCTTCTAGTATCTGCGTCTCACTCGACTTAGCCTTGGTACAGTTGCGGACAAGCAAAGCCAACCAGTTTCGAAAATGTTTTATTCTTATACCCAAACTCAGTCTGAGTGCTTCTAGAGTGCATAAGATGTTCCTTTGTGACCTTGAGAGTTGATCTGCACGAGCGGAATTCCCATAATTTCCATATTACAGTATTTTTACCCCAAAATATTGGCCGGACGTCAAAAAACCTCTGAAAAATATGAAAAATATGCAAATTGACTCCTTTCATTGCGCCGAGTCTGATTCTGTAATTAGTTTCGGAGATCATCGAGCCATTCTTCCAGAAATAAATCAAACACGTTGCCTGCAGTCTGAACAGTATGCCATCTGGCCGACCCCGGAAGAGGGCTAAGAACATCAGTGGCCTTCGGAATTAGCCCCAGCCAGCCAACCAATCAAATTCCGAGCCCCCCCATGCATCCGAACCTCTTAACGTGG
>QLOS01000359.1:0-27487 GCA_003313725.1 Russula sp. MG48 | reverse complement strand
AAAAAAGAAAGTTAAAAAATCAAATTATATAATCTTTACTCATATTTTGATGCTAACTTAAGGTCAAGCCTCCAACGGATCAACAGGCCCGGTTGGGCAGGCCAGTGGGAAAAGCAGTCCGGGTTAGGCTGGGCAAGCAGAAGACTATTGGAACTACTGTAATGTACATGTTCTAGGGATGTGTGACCTGTACTGCAATCGCATTGAGCATATGTGGCCACCCTGGGTTTTTTTTTTTGGAATCTGCATTTATAATGCACAACATGGTGGCGATGCGCCCTTTGAGCAAGCAGGTGCCGACCGCAACGGACGATGACGATGTGCTGGTCAAAGAATTGTGGTTCCAGCTGTTGCACACGCAGATAGCCACCGTGCAGGCCATTTCGGGGTGTTGCCCCCTGGCAGCCGCGGAGCACCACTGCGACGACGAGTCCCTGGTGTTCCACACTCTGACAACATAGCGCTCTCTTGTGCAGACTACTTTCTCTGCCCTCGTCCCAGCTAGCGCCGCGCGCGGCCACGGCCGTGGCGTATCCTTTCCGCGGCGGTTCACACTTCTCGTCTTGACAACGGCATCAACAACTGCGGGTGTTACGCGTCGCCGCACTCAGTACGCTTTATTTTCTCTTTTTTCTTTTATCTTTACTTCGCACACCTTGCCTATGGACTGCCGGCCCCCTATGGGCCGTGACTTTACTCGCATCCCTGCGTCTCACTCTGTACACTTACCACCCGGTCTGACGGACCGTCGGAACTGGTGCGCATCCACTAGTGCTACATCTGCACGCCTCTGCGCATGCGCTGCCTCGGGACCCATGACTCATACTATATGATGACTCCTGCTGACTGAATGTGACTCTGTACTAGTAGCGGCATCCTAGGAACGCCATGACTCGTCCTGACTCCCTCTGAGTCATCCACGCATGTACTTATATCGTGCCGTATGCCTAGGACAGACCCTAAGTCTGTTCTCTTGTAATCTCAGCTTGTGAATGGTTCCCTTCCTTCCCTTGTGAACCACAACTCCTCTGGTCAATTGCCAGACTTCACGTGTCCCCTTGCAGAGCCTTAGTGTATGCTCAAAGGCAAGGGAAAGCTCTCCATCAGACGTCACAAGAGTATGCCTGCACGTGAGAGGTATACAGACCTCCTACCCATGAGGCCGCAGTCACCAGCATCACCTACGCCCCCTCCTTCGCCAGTGGAGGTACGCTCACTCGGTGGGCGTGACATTAGAACAGACTTACCCAGTCAGCCAGAGGCCCCTGGCCCAAGCACCATCATGGATTCCCCAGTAGACCACAAGTTTAGACCATTCACAGTTACACTCTGTGTAGAAGATGATAAGAGGGACGACCAGCAAGTCCTCTTCCTCCAAGAAGGATACGAATCATTGTCACACTTTGAAGGAACAATCCCGTGGACAGGACACTTCTTCCTCGCCATCCTCCCGGGGCGATCAAAGATTGCAGCATACCCAGTACACCACGTAGCTGGCGCCTGGTACGAAGTTGCATACAACAACAAAACCAACAAACACTTCGCGTATGCAAATGCCAAGACACGCTTCCCAATACTAGGGGAACCACAGGACCCAGGAGACGACACTACTCCCTTCACTGTTGACATTGGGAGAGCAATCGAAAGCGCAGAACACCAAGAAGTCAGGGACCCAAGCCCAATTGAAGAGGACCCAGAACCAATATGAGTCATGAGCACCCAGGTCATTGCTCCAGCACGCTACGCCCTCGCGGTGGGCCAATCCTATGCAGACATCGCCAGAGTCAACCCATTCGCCCCAGCGGAACCTTGCCCTGATGTACCACGAGACAGGGAAGGTGGAGGGCCACCAGGAGGAGGCGGAGGACCGCCAGGAGGAGGTGGGGGACCACCAGGAGGAGGCGGAGGTCACCCTGGAGGAGGACCACTCGGAGCAGGGCCACCAGGAGGAGAACCGCCTGGATTTCCAGGATTCGACCTGGGTGCCCCAGGGCCACAAGGTGCGGACGCAAAACTAGTTGGCCAACCCCCAGAACCCTTTAGAGGGGGCGAAGAAGGGCGAAAGCATGCCAGACACTGGATGCTGGACCTTGAAAACTACCACTTCTTGAACAGAAACGCCGCGGCAATCGCACAGGAAGACAACCACGTCGCGCACGCCCTCACCCTCATCAGGGGACCGCATGTGGATGGATGGGCACGCCAGCGCATGAAATGGCTGCAACAGGTCTCCAGAGGCATCATACAGGACAATCACCCCTGGGAGTCCTTCAGGACCAGGTTCCTCCTCGATTACTCTGACATCTCTGCCCCCCAGAGGGTGCAGCAGGAGCTGATGGTGATCAAGATGCAGCCAGGAGAAGGCATCGATAGCTACATCGTTAGGTTCGAAGAACTCGCTGAAAGGGGGAACCTCGAACCTAACAATGCCGCGGTCGTATGGTACTTCTGGAAGGGCCTCAACCCTGGACTCCTCAAGGCCTGCCTCAGAGAAAGACCCGTCCCCTTCACCTGGGAAGAATGGAAGCATGCCACATGCACCAACCATGTCCATTGGCAGATCGAACAAGGCATCCTAGCTCAGCAGAAGCAACAGAACCCCTTCGCAGGGGCCCAACGAACCCCTCGCCAGTTCTTTCCATTCCCTACACGAGGCCCTCGCCCCCAGCAGCAACAGATACAGCGCCACCAGCAGCCGCTCCGCCCAAGTCAAATGGGACCAGTCCCAATGGAAGTAGACCACCTCAAGGCCATGCTCAGCGATACAGAGAAGGCCCGCCTCCAGAAGGAAGGACGCTGCTATGAATGCAAGAAACAAGGCCACATAGCACGTCAGTGCCCCCAAAGGAAGGCAAGGGGAGACCGTCCGCGCGCCGCCAAAGCACAAGCAGCACAGGAAGGCGAAGAAGATGACCCAGGAGACACTGCCACGCCTGCACTCTCCGTCCCTCAAGGAATGATGGGCCCAGAAGAAATTCTCAAAGCTATGGCCACCCTCAGTGATGAGCAGTATAATCAGATGGGCCAGATGTGGGAGGGCCAGGATTTTCCAAACGCCTGAATACGTCGGCCAGTATTCGGGCCATGTTCTGTCGTGATGTGTATTTACCAAGAATCAAATCGTTGCGTATTCCAGCTCAGTTACACACCTCGACTGCCAAGGCTGAGCTCCCTGTCTTCATCGACAGTGGGGCAACGGAAAACTTCGTCAGCCCCACCTTCATCAAAAGAAACAGAATCGCCACGTTACCTCTCAAACGCCCCAGGAAGCTGCGAAATGCAGACGGAAGCAAGAACAGCATCGGGGAACTCACCAGGTTCACCGAACTAGAAGTAATCACTGGCAAGAAAAGCCACATCCACCGCTTTTACATCGCAGAACTAGGGGGAGACGACCTCATATTAGGCTACCCATGGCTTGCCGCAGTAAACCCTCACATAGATTGGACAAAGGGAAGCATCGACCAAAGTATCGCCCTCCGCACACCAGAAGCATCACTACTCCAACCCACACCGCCTGTGCAAGTCGCAGGACTACAGGTGGACCTCCCATCGTATCAGCCCCTACTAGAACCAGGAGACGAGCTCATCATGCGCCTCTGCAAGGCTACTGTCTCCCAGCATATTGCTGAAGAAGCACAATCAAAGGAGAAGAAAACATGGGACCAGATAGTACCAGCCCACTACCACCGCTTCAGCAAGGTCTTCAGCGAGCAAGCAGCACAGCGCTTTCCTGAATCACAACCCTGGGACCATGCCATAGACCTAAAACCCGATGCCCCAGACACCATGGACTGCAAGATCTACCCACTCAACCCCAGGGAACAGGCCGCACAATGGGAATTCGTCAAGGAGAACGAGGGCCTGGGCTTAATTCGCCCCTCAGACTCCAGATATGGCTTCCCAGTCTTCTACGTCAAGAAAAAGAATGGGGACCTACGCCTGGTCATTGACTATTGAAAACTAAACGCCGTTACGATCTGCAATCGCTACCCACTGCCACTGATCCCAGAACTAATCGACCGCGTGAGGGGACATGCACTATTCACAAAGATGGACATCAGATGGGGCTACAACAACATCCGCATACGCGAGGGAGACCAGTGGAAGGCAGCCTTCAAGACGAACCTGGGGCTGTTTGAACCGATGGTCATGTTCTTCGGTCTCACCAACTCCCTGGCAACCTTTCAGACCATGATGAACCAAATCTTCAAGGAACTCATCGATGGAGGCTACATTACAGTATACATGGACGACATTCTGGTGCACACACCTCTGAACTACCCCCTGCACTGCCGTATCACCACCCAAGTCCTGGAGATCCTCCTCAAGCATGACCTCTACCTACGACCAGAGAAGTGCCTGTTCGAGGTCACGACAGTGGAATACCTAGGCATCATACTGGAGAAGGACCACCTCAGAATGGACCCCATCAAAGTCAAAGCAATCCTGACATGGCCCACTCCAAGGAACGTCCGAGATGTCTGCGCGTTCATAGGATTCTGCCTCTTCTATCGATGCTGGATCCCCAAGTTTAGTGAAATTGCACGCCCCATGAATGAACTCACGCATAAGGACATCCCATGGGAGTGGACAACAGCGTGGCAGGCTGCCTTCGATGAACTAAAAGACCAGGTAGCTTCAGCACCGGTCCTCAGGCAACCAGACTTCGCCAAACCATTCTATGTGGACACAGACGCATCGCAACACGCTTTAGGAGCAGTCCTGCAGCAAAAGGACGAGCAGGGACACCTCCATCCAGTCGCATTCCACTCAAAAACCTTCGATGCCACCCAACGCAACTGGGATGTTGCAGACCGGGAAGCCTTCGCAGTCTTGGATGCACTGCGCACATGGAGGGCCTACCTAGCAGGGAGCGCACACAAAGTCATCATACGCACGGATCACCGCAACTTACAGTACTTCCTATGACCCCAGAATCTCAATCGCCGCCAGGCCAGATGGTCACTAGAACTCCAGGAGTACGATTATCAACTGGTGCATGTCCCAGGCAAGCAACACATCCCCGCGGACTTCCTATCATGCCCCCCAGGGGATAAAGGAGAACATGACAATGAAAACATTACCTTATTCCCACCGAAATGCATCGCAACTTTACAATTTGCTGCCTTCCCTGAGGAGGTAGCCAAGCAGAGGCAGATCCTCCAGAGGTACCATGACCACCCCCTTGCAGGACACCCAGGTGTCAAGAACACACTTGCGCTTCTGCGAAGACACTATGAAGGGGGGAAGGAACTTGAACGCTTCACAAAGGAATATGTGCAGGGATGCGCCAAATGTCAAGAAACCAAAGCACGCACCACACAGGCAAAAGCAACCCTCTTTCCGATTGATGTCCCTGCAGAAGAAGGGCCATTCCAAAGCATTTCCATGGACCTAATCACGGACCTCCCCCTCTCGGCGGGGCACAATGCAATCCTCACCATTGTAGACCAAGGCTGCTCTAAAGCAGCGCGATTCCTTCCATGCTCAACCACAATCACAGGAGAGGGAGTAGCTGCACTGTACTTCTGCCACATCCTCCCATGGTTCGGACTCCCCAGGCGAATCATCTCCGATCGGGACCCCAGATTCACATCACACTTTGTGCGCGCACTGGCCCAAAGCATACATGCCAAACAGAATATTAGCACCGCCTTTCACCCAAGGACAGATGGGCAAAGCGAACGCGCCAATCAACAAGTAGAGCAGTACCTGCACCTCTGGGTTCCAGACCAACAGGACCAATGGGCATACTACCTCCCCATGGCAGAGTTTGTGTACAACTCCTGGCCACATGATCGCACAAAACTCACCGCACATGAACTCCTCTTTGGCTACCAACCTCAATGCACGATCGACAACGACCCAACGCACCTGCCAGCAGTGCAAGACCGCCTCACACACGTCCTAGATGCCAGAAAGCGTGCACAGCGGCTTCTGAATACGCCACCTAAGACAACAACACCTCGTTTCCAAAAGGGACAAAGGGTCTGGCTAGAAGGACGCCACATCAAAACCTACTATCCCTCTAGTAAGCTGGCGCCCAAACGCTTTGGGCCATTCAAAATCACATCTGTCATCTCTCCTGTGGCTTACCAACTGGAATTGCCACCATCATGGACGATTCATAAGGTGTTTCATGTGGATCTCCTGACGCCTTACCAAGAAACAGATGCCCATGGACCAAATTACACGCGCCCCCCACCAGATATCATTGAAGGTGCACCGGAATGGGAAGTAGAGCATATTATGGGGGAGCGCCACTGGGGCAAAAAGTGCGAACACCAATTCCTAATCAAATGGAAAAACTACCCACATGCTGACAATACATGGGAACCAGCCACAGGAGTGCACGCTCCAGACCTGGTCAGGGAATTCCATCAAAGAACCAAGGCGCAGCGAGGTGCTGCGAGACCTAAGAGGGGGGTAATTGTCATGCCCACCAAGTGAGCGTACCTCCACAGGCGAAGGAGGGGGCGTAGGCAATGCTGGCGACTGAGGCCTCGACGGCAGGAGGTCTGTATACCTCTCGCGTGCAGGTGTACTCTTGTGACGTCTGATAGAGAGCTTTCCCTTGCCTTTGAGCATACACTGAGGCTCTGCAAGGGGACGCGTGAAGTCTGGCACTTGACCAGAGGAGTTGTGGTTCACAAGGGAAGGAAGGGAACCGTGCACAAGCTGAGATTACAAGAGAACAGACTTAGGGTCTGTCCTAGGTGTACAACGCGATATAAGTACATGTCTGGGTGACTCATAGGGAGTCAGGATGAGTCATGGTGCCCCTAGGACACCGCTACTAGTACAGAGTCACGATGAATCAACAGGAGTCACCATACCGTATGAGTCATGGGTGCCGATGCAGCGCATGCGCAGAGGCGTGCAGATGTAGCACTAGTGGATGCGTGTCGGTCCCGGCGGTCCGTCAGACTGGGTGGTAAGCGTACAAAGCGAGATAAGGGGACACAGGCGGAGTCACGGGCCGTAGGGGCCCGGCAGTCCATAGACGAAGCGCAGAGGGCAGTAGGTAGTAAAAATAAAAAGAAAATAAGGCATACAGAGTGCAGCGAGGCGTAACATCACCCCTCTCCTACAGTCCGTGACTGTCCTCAGTCGCTGCCCTGGTCAGTCCAGTCATAGGCATCCATGGCCTCGTTGTCCACCTCTGAGTGGGCGGCGGGGGCGCCCATATCGATGCGTTCGAGGAGGGACTGCGCTGGAGGGGGAGGCCACCCAAAGATACATTTGGCGAGGGTGTACGGCTCTGGGCGTTGGGTGTAACCACGTCCGGCCTTGGCCAGGGCCTCACGCAGTGCGGGGCAGGGGCAGTAGGAGAGGACTTGGTCCTCTGGGGTGTTGGCAGGGGCATGCACACTGGTAAGGTAAGGGAAGATGATGTTGTACGCATCTGCCCGGGAGAGGCGCGTCACCGACTGGTCATGTTGGTCTTTGTAGTACTGCAGCCTCCTCTGATGGTATTTGAGGAGGCGTTGCGCCTCTGCTACGCGCCGCTTCTCCATCTCGATGTCGATGGTGTGGGACTCGATGCCCATCTCTGCTGTGCGTAAGCGTTCCACCTCACCAATGAGATACGGGTCCCCCAGGGCTTTGAGGGCGTTGTCTACGTGATGCCAGAAGGAGCCTGTATCTCCTCCTTCGTCAGAGAAGATGGCAACCTGTCGGGGCGTGAGGCATGGGAGTGGGTGTCGGTGGTGTGCTGCTGCTGGGCGTGCGTAGAGGGGGTATGTGAAGATGACCTTGCCCTGGCCCATAGTGGCCAGGACGACAGGGTCCTTGGCCCTGAACATGAACGTGATATATTTGGGGGTAACGAGGGCGCCAGATCCATCCTGGATCTTGGTGGGGAAGTAGTAAGGGCTGGTGGGACGGTTGCAATGGTAAGGGTGTCCTGGGTGGTCCTGCTCTTCGGCCCCCTCAGCGATTCCTTCTACATCGATGGCTGCAAGGGGGCTCCACTCATCTGGGATGTTAGCAGGGTTCCAGGAGGGCGTGTTCGGGGCGCTGTCACCTTCCACACGTGCGCGCAGCGCAGTGGTCACATCAATGACGACGTCTCGCAGTTCTTCGTCCTCCAGTGTGTCGATGATCTCTGCCACCGTTGCATTGAGGCGGCGGATAACTTCTTCCCCTGTGGTGACCCCTCGCATGTCCACTGCGAAGGACGGGCCTTCCTCTTCATTTTCGGTGACAGGTTCTCCCATGGCATCCATGAGCAGGAGGCCAGGGACGCTGGTGGTGGTGGAGTGGCCACGCGGAGGGTACTGGTAGTCTTCGGGGTAGGAAGTGGTGTCTGGGTTGGCTGCAAGGACTCCCAGTTCAACGACAGGAGGGAGCTCAACATCAGACATGGGGGAGCCCGGTGGGGGCTCCAAGGCAGGGATGGGTTGGTCTACGGTGGCAGCAAAATCACTGTAGTCCCCCTTGTAAATGGGGGAACCGGGCGTGGAGGACGTAGTAGAGGAGGTAGACATGTAAGCAGGACAAGGGCGACGAGGGTGGCAAGCAGCAGCGAGCTTAGCGGCAGGGTTAAAGTTCTGTGGGGACAAGGAGGCGCGGAAGATGTTAGGGTAGACTGAAGCCACAGCTGCGAGGAATGGACAAGGGTAGTTAGAAAATGATTGGGGGTGTTTCTTCGCAGTTTTATAGGCTGTTTTGTTGCGTGCCATTTCGGGCCAGGAACCTTCCTGCGTCAGCTTCCTGGCTGGGTTTCTAAGCAGCTTGCTATTAGGGTACTCGGGGAGCTGCGTGAGAGGATAGTCTGGGAGCTGTGTGGCGGTCGAGAATGTTGGTAGGCTCCCTGTGCTGGTCGTGGCAATGAACGTGGCAAGCGTTGTCTCTGATTCTGATTCTGGTGTAGGGGGAAGCGACGCTGACAATGCTGCTTGGCGTGCGCCGGAGGCAGAGGTGCGCGACGAGTCTGGCACCAATTCTGGACTTCTGGCGGCCACTGACGATGCTGTTGGAGACGTGCACGAAGGATCCGGCGCACAAAGTCTGCTTGGAGGTTTCTGTGACCAGCATGTCCAGGCTGGTCGTGCTCTCAGGTCTGTGAGGGTGGAAATGACGTGCGCGAGTCCCTCCCCTCTGTGTATTACCCCCCTCTTAGGTCTCGCAGCGCCTCGCTGCACCTTGGTTCTTTGATGGAATTCCCTGATGAGGTCTGGAGCGTGCACTCCTGTGGCTGGTTCCCATGTATTGTCAGCGTGTGGGTAGTTCTTCCATTTGATTAGGAATTGGTGTTCGCACTTTTTGCCCCAGTGGCGCTCCCCCATAATACGCTCTACTTCCCATTCTGGTGCGCCTTCAATGATATCTGGTGGGGGACGAGTGTAATTGGGTCCATGGGCGTCTGTTTCTTGGTAAGGCGTCAGGAGATCCACATGAAACACATTATGAATCGTCCATGATGGTGGCAATTCCAGTTGGTAAGCCACAGGTGAGATGACAGATGTGATTCTGAATGGTCCGAAGCGTTTGGGCGCCAGCTTACTAGAGGGATAATAGGTTTTGATGTGGCGTCCTTCTAACCAGACCCTTTGTCCCTTTTGGAATCGAGGTACTGTTGTCTTAGGTGGCGCATTCAGAAGTCTCTGTGCGCGCTTCCTGGCGTCTAGGATATGTGTGAGGCGGTCTTGCACTGCTGGTGGGTGTGTAGGGTCATTGTCAATCATACACTGAGGTTGGTAGCCAAAGAGGAGTTCGTGCGCGGTGAGTTTTGTGCGGTCGTGCGGCCAGGAGTTGTACACAAACTCTGCCATGGGGAGGTAGTATGCCCATTGGTCCTGTTGGTCTGGAACCCAGAGGCGCAGGTACTGCGCTACTTGTTGGTTGGCGCGTTCACTCTGCCCATCTGTCCTCGGATGAAAGGTGGTGCTAATATTCTGTTTGGCATGTATGCTTTGGGCCAGCGTGCGCGCAAAGTGTGATGTGAATCTGGGGTCCCGATCGGAGATGATTTGTCTGGGGAGTCCGAACCATGGGAGGATGTGGCGGAAGTATAGTGCAGCCACTCCCTCTCCTGTGATTGTGGTTGAGCATGGGAGGAATCGTGCTGCTTTGGAGCAGCCTTGGTCTACAATGGTGAGGATTGCATTGTGCCCTGCCGAGAGGGGGAGGTCCGTGATTAGGTCCATGGAAATGCTTTGGAATGGCCCTTCTTCTGCAGGGACATCAATCGGGAAGAGGGTTGCTTTCGCCCGTGTGGTGCGTGCTTTGGTTTCTTGACATTTGGCACATCCCTGCACATATTCCTTTGTGAAGCGTTCAAGTTCCTTCCCTCCTTCATAGTGTCTTCGCAGAAGCGCCAGTGTGTTCTTGACACCTGGGTGTCCTGCAAGGGGGTGGTCATGGTACCTCTGGAGGACCTGCCTTCGCTTGGCTACCTCCTCGGGGAAAGGTGCAAATTGTAGAGTTGCGACGCGTTCCGGTGGGAATAAGGTAATGTTTTCATTGTCGTGTTCTCCTTTATCCCCTGGGGGGCGTGATAGGAAGTCTGCGGGGATGTGTTGTTTGCCTGGGACGTGTACCAGTTGATAATCGTACTCCTGAAGTTCTGGTGACCATCTGGCCTGACGGCGATTGAGGTTCTGAGGTCGTAGGAAGTACTGTAGGTTGTGGTGATCCATGCATATGATGACTTTGTGTGCGCTTCCTGCTAGATAGGCCCTCCATGTGCGTAATGCATCCAGGACTGCGAAGGCTTCCCGGTCTGCGACATCCCAGTTGCGCTGGGTGGCATCGAATGTTTTTGAGTGGAACGCAACTGGGTGGAGGTGTCCCTGTTCGTCTTTTTGCTGCAGGACTGCTCCTAAGGCGTGTTGCGATGCGTCTGTGTCCACATAGAATGGTTTGGCGAAGTCTGGTTGCCTGAGGACCGGTGCTGAAGCTACCTGGGCTTTTAGTTCATCGAAGGCGACCTGCCACGCTGTTGTCCACTCCCATGGGACGTCTTTATGCATGAGTTCATTCATGGGGCGTGCAATTTCACTAAACTTGGGGATCCAGCATTGATAGAAGAGGCAGAATCCTATGAACGCGCAGACGTCTCGGACGTTCCTTGGAGTGGGCCATGTCAGGATTGCTTTGACTTTGACGGGGTCCATTCTGAGGTGGTCCTTCTCCAGTATGATGCCTAGGTATTCCACCGTCGTGACTTCAAACAGGCACTTCTCTGGTCGTAGGTAGAGGTCGTGTTTGAGGAGGATTTCCAGGACTTGGGTGGTGATGCGGCGGTGCAGGGGGTAGTCTAAGGGTGTGTGCACGAGGATATCATCCATGTACACTGTAACGTAGCCGCCGTCAATGAGTTCCTTGAAGATTTGGTTCATCATGGTCTGGAAGGTTGCTGGGGAGTTGGTGAGACCAAAGAACATGACCATTGGTTCGAACAGTCCTAGGTTTGTCTTGAAGGCTGCCTTCCATTGGTCTCCTTCACGTATGCGGATGTTGTTGTAGCCCCACCTGATGTCCATCTTCGTGAATAGTGCGTGTCCCCTTACGCGGTCGATTAATTCTGGGATCAGTGGCAGTGGGTAGCGATTACGGATAGTGACAGCATTTAGTTTCCGATAATCGATGACCAGGCGTAGGTCCCCATTCTTTTTCTTGACATAAAAGACTGGGAAGCCGTATCTGGAGTCTGAGGGGCGGATCAAGCCAAGGCCCTCGTTCTCCTTGACGAATTCTCATTGTGCGGCCTGCTCCCTGGGGTTGAGCGGATAGATTTTGCAGTCCATGGTGTCTGGGGCGTCGGGTTTGAGGTCAATGGCGTGGTCCCAGGGTCATGATTCAGGGAAGCGTTGTGCTGCTTGTTTGCTGAAGACTTTGCTGAAGCGGTGGTAGTGGGCCGGCACTATTTGGTCCCACGCCCTCCTTTCCTTTGATTGTGCTTCTTCAGCGATGCGTTGGGAGACGGTAGTCTTGCAGAGGCACATGATGAGCTCATCTCCTGGTTCTAGGAGGGGTTGGCACGGCGGGAGGTCCACTTGCAGTCCTGCAACTTGTACTGGTGGTGTAGGCTGGAGCAGTGATGCTTCTGGCGTGCAAAGGGCAATGCTTTGGTCGATGCTTCCCTTCGTCCAATCAATATGGGGGTTTACTGCGGCGAGCCATGGGTAGCCTAGTATGAGGTCGTCTCCTCCTAGTTCTGCGATGTAAAAGCGGTGGATGTGGCTCTTTTTGCCAGTGATTACTTCCAATTCAGTGAACCTGGTGAGTTCTCCGATGCTGTTCTTGCTTCCGTCTGCATTTCGTAGTTTCCTGGGATGTTTGAGGGGTAGTGTGGCGATTCTGTTCCTTTTGATAAAGGTTGGGCTGATGAAGTTTTCTGTTGCCCCACTGTCAATGAAGACAGGGAGCTCAGCCTTGGCAGTCGTGGTGTGTAACTGAGCTGGGATACGCAACGATTTGATTCTTGGTAGATACACATCACGACAGAACATGGCCCGAATACTGGCCGACGTATTCAGGCGTTTGGAAAACCCTGACTCTCCCACATCTGGCCCATCTGATTATACTGCTCGTCGCTGAGGGTGGTCATAGCTTTGAGGATTTCTTCTGGGCCCATCATTCCTTGAGGGACGGAGAGTGCAGGTGTAGTAGTGTCTCCTGGGTCCTCTTCTTCGTTTTCCTGCACTGCTTGTGCTTTGGCGGCGCGTGGACGGTCTCCCCTTGCCTTCCTTCGGGGGCACTGACGTGCTATGTGGCCTTGTTTCTTGCATTCATAGCAGCGTCCTTCCTTCTGGAGGCGGGCCTTCTCTGTATCACTGAGCATGGCCCTGAGGTGGTCTACTTCCATCGGGACTGGTCCCATTTGACTTGGGCGGATTGGCTGCTGGTGGCGTTGTGTCTGTTGCTGCTGGGGGCGAGGGCCTCGTGTAGGGAATGGAAAGAACTGGCGGGGGGTCCGCTGGGCCCCTGCGAAGGGGTTCTGTTGCTTCTGCTGAGCTAGGATGCCTTGTTCGATCTGCCAGTGGACATGGTTGGTGCGTGCGGCGTGTTTCCATTCTTCCCAGGTGAAGGGGACGGGTCTTTCTCTGAGGCAGGCCTTGAGGAGTCCAGGGTTGAGGCCCTTCCAGAAGTACCATACGACAGCAACGTTGTTAGGCTCGAGGTTCCCCCTTTCAGCAAGTTCTTCGAACCTAACAATGTAGCTATCGACGCCTTCTCCTGGCTGCATTTTAATCGCCATCAGTTCCTGCTGCGCCCTCTGAGGGGCCGAGATGTCAGAGTAATCGAGGAGGAACCTGGTCCTGAAGGATTCCCAGGGGTGGTTGTCCTGTATGATGCCTCTGGAGACCTGTTGCAGCCATTTCATGCGTTGGCGTGCCCATCCATCCATGTGTGGTCCCCTGATGAGGGTAAGGGCGTGCGCGACACGGTTGTCTTCCTGTGCGATGGCCGCGGTGTTTCTGTTCAAGAAGTGGTAGTTTTCAAGATCCAGCATCCAGTGCCTGGCATGCTTTTGCCCTTCTTCGCCCCCTCTAAAGGGTTCTGGGGGCTGGCCAACTAGTTTTGCGTCCGCACCTTGTGGCCCTGGGGCGCCCAGGTCGAATCCTGGAAATCCGGGCGGTTCTCCTCCTGGTGGCCCTGCTCCGAGTGGTCCTCCTCCAGGGTGACCTCCGCCTCCTCCTGGTGGTCCCCCACCTCCTCCTGGCGGTCCTCCGCCTCCTCCTGGTGGCCCCCCTCCTTCCCTGTCTCGGGGTACATCAGGGCGAGGTTCTGCTGGGGCGAATGGGTTGACCCTGGCGATGTCTGCATAGGATTGCCCGGCCGCAAGGGCGTAGCGTGCTGGAGCGATGGTCTGGGTGCTCATGACTTGTATTGGTTCTGGGTCTTCTTCAATCGGGCTTGGATCCCTGACTTCTTGGCTTGCCACGCCTTCTAGTGCTCTTCCTACAGTCGTAGTGAAGGCGGTAGTGTCGTCTTCTTGATCTTGTGGGTCTAGTGGTTCCCCTAGCAGTGGGAAGCGTGTCTTGGCGGGCGCGTAGGCAAAATGTTTGTTAGTTTTGTTGTCGTATGCAACTTCATACCAGGCGCCTGCTACGTGGTGTACTGGATACGCTGCAACCTTGGATCGTCCTGGGAGGATGGCCAGGAAGTAGTGCCCCGTCCACGGGATCGTTCCTTCGAAGTGGGATGGTGACTCGTATCCTTCCTGGAGAAAGATGACTCGCTGGTCTTCCTCCTTATCGTTTTCCACACAAAGTGTGACTGTGAATGGCCTGAACTTGTGATCTACTGGCGATGCCACGATGGTACTCGAGCCGGGGGCCTCTGGCTGACTGGGTAAGTCTGTTCTAATGTCACGCCCACCGAGTGAGCGTACCTCCACAGGCGAAGGAGGGGGCGTAGGCGATGCTGGTGACTGAGGCCTCGATGGCAGGAGGTCTGTATACCTCTCGCGTGCAGGTGTACTCTTGTGACGTCTGATAGAGAGCTTTCCCTTGCCTTTGAGCATACACTGAGGCTCTGCAAGGGGACGCGTGAAGTCTGGCACTTGACCAGAGGAGTTGTGGTTCACAAGGGAAGGAAGGGAACCATGCACAAGCTGAGATTACAAGAGAACAGACTTAGGGTCTGTCCTAGGTGTACAACGCGATATAAGTACATGTCTGGGTGACTCATAGGGAGTCAGGACGAGTCATGGTGCCCCTAGGACACCGCTACTAGTACAGAGTCACGACGAATCAACAGGAGTCACCGTACCGTATGAGTCATGGGTGCCGACGCAGTGCATGCGCAGAGGCGTGCAGATGTAGCACTAGTGGATGCGCGTCGGTCCCGGCGGTCCATCAGACCGGGTGGTAAGCATACAAAGCGAGATAAGGGGACACAGGCGGAGTCATGGGCCATAGGGGCCCGGCAGTCCATAGACGAAGCGCAGAGGGCAGTAGGTAGTAAAAATAAAAAGAAAATAAGGCATACAGAGTGCAGCGAGGCGTAACAGTAATACACAGAGGGGAGGGACTCGCGCACGTCATTTCCACCCTCACAAGCTCAGCACGACCAGCTAGGACCCTCGCTAGTCTGAGAGCACTACTAGCCAGGACAACAGCCGCCGCCAGGAGTCCAGAATTGGCGTCAGGTTCGTCGCGCACGTCTACCAGCCACGCGCGTCGAGCAGCATTGTCAGCGTCGCTTCCTCCTACACCAGAATCAGAGTCAGAGATGATGCTTGCCACGATCATTGCCATGTCCAGCTCAGGGAGCCTACCAACGTTCTCGCCTCCCACGCAGCTCCCCGATTATCCTGATAGTAAGCTGCTTAGAAACCCAGCCAGGAAGCTGACGCAGGAAGGTTCCTGGCTTAAAATGGTGCGCAACAAGACAGCCTATAAAACCACAAAGAAACACCCCCAATCATTTTCCAACTACCCCCGTCCATTCCTTGCAGCCATGGCCTCAGTCTACCCTAACGTCTTTCGCGTCTCCTCATCCCCACAGAACTTTAACCGTGCCTCTACACTCGCTGCTGCTCGCCACCCTCGTCGCCCTCGTCCTGCTTACATGTCTACCTCCTCTACTATGTCCTCCGTGCTGGGTTCCCCCATTTACACAGGGGACTACAGTGATTTTACTGCCGCCATAGACCAACCCATCCCTGCCTTGGAGCCCCCGCCAGGCTCTCCCATGACCGACATTGAACTCCCTCCCGCCGTCGAACTAGGAGTCCTCGCAGCTAACCCAGACACCACCTCCTACCCCGACGACTACCAGTACCCTCCCCGCAGCCATTCCACCACCACCAGCGTCCCGGGCCTCCTGCTCATGGATGCCATGGGAGAACCTGTCACTGAAAACGATGAGGAAGGTCCGTCCTTCGCAGTAGACATGCGAGGGGTCACCACAGGGGAAGAGGTTATTCGCTGCCTCAATGCAATGGTGGCAGAGATTATTGACACACTGGAGGATGAAGACCTATGAGACATCGTCATTGACGCGACCACTGCACTGCGCGCACGCGTGGAAGGTGACAGCACCCCAAACACACCCTCCTGGAACCCTGCTAACATCCCAGATGAGTGGAGCCCCCTCGTGGCCATAGACGTGGATGGGATCACGGAAGGAGCGGAGGAACAGGACCACCCAGGACACCCATACTGCCTTAACCACCCACGCAGTCCCTACTACTTCCCCACCAAAATCCAAGATGGGTCGGGCGCCCTCACCACCCCGAAGTACATCGCCTTCATGTTTGGAGCCAAAGACCCTGTTGTCTTGGCCACTATGGGGCGAGGCAAGGTCATTTTCACATACCCTCTCTACGTGTTACGCTCCCGCTTCACTGTACGCTCAATTTCTTTCATTTCTTACTGCCTACTCCTCCTTGCGCTCTGCTTATGGACTGCCGGGCCCCTACAGCCTGTGACTCCGCTCATGCCTTCCTATTTCGCTCTGTACACTTACCACCCGGTCTGACGGACCGTTGGGACCAGCGCGCAGCCACTAGTGCTACATGTGCATGCCTCTGCGCATGCGCTGCCTTGGCACCCAGTGACTCATATGATACGATGACTCCTGCTGACTCGTCATGACTCTGTACTAGTAGCGGTGTCCTAGGGACACCATGACTCGTCCTGACTCCCTATGAGTCATCCCTGCATGTACTTATATCGCCTTGTATGCCTAGGACAGACCCTAAGTCTGTTCTCTTGTAATCTCAAGCCGGTTGATCGCCTCTCCCCCTGCTTGTGAACCGTCACTCCTCTGGTCAATTGCCAGACTTCGCTCACCCCTTGCGGAGCACCAGTCTATGCTCAAGGGCAAGGGAAAGCTCAGTATCAGACGTCATAAGAGTACGCCTGCATGTGACAGGTATATGGACTTGTTACCCTCAAGGCCTCAGTCACCAGCGTCGCCTACGCCCCCTCCATCGCCAGTGGAGGTACGCTCACTCGGTGGGCATGACATTAGAACAGACTTACCCAGTCAAACGGAGGCCGCAGGGCCGAGCACGAGCACCGTCGTGGCTTCACCAGTAGACCACAAGTTTAGGCCGTTCACAGTTACACTCTGTGTGGAAGACGATAAGAAGGAGGATCAGCGAGTCCTCTTCCTCCAAGAAGGACTCGAGTCACCAGAGCACTTCGAAGGAACGATCCCGTGGACAGGGCATTATTTCCTTGCCATCCTCCCAGGACGATCCAAGGTCGCAGCATACCCAATACACCACGTAGCAGGTGCCTGGTACGAAGTTGCATACGACAACAAAACTAACAAACATTTTGCCTACGCGGCTGCCAAGACACGCTTCCCATTGCTAGGAGAGCCACGAGACCCACAAGACCCAGGAGATGACACTACTGCATTCACCTCTGACGTAGGAGAAGCACTAGAAGGTGCGGCACGACAAGAAGTCAGGGACCCAAGCCCAATTGAAGAAGAACCCAAACCAATACGAGTGATGAGCACCCACACCATCGCCCCAGCATGCTACGCCCTCGCAGCAGGCCAGTCCTATGCAGACATCGCCAGAGTCAATCCATTCGCCCCAGCAGAACCTCGCCCTGATATACCGTGAGACAGAGAAGGTGGAGGACCACCAGGAGGAGGCGGAGGACCACCAGGAGGAGGTGGAGGTCACCCTGGAGGAGGACCACTCGGAGCAGGGCCACCAGGAGGAGAACCGCCTGGATTTCCAGGATTCGACCTGGGCGCCCCAGGGCCACAAGGTGCGGACGCAAAACTAGTTGGCCAGCCCCCAGAACCCTTTAGAGGGGGCGAAGAAGGGCGAAAGCATGCCAGACACTGGATGCTGGACCTTGAAAACTACCACTTCTTGAACAGAAACACCGCGGCCATCACACAGGAAGACAACCGTGTCGCGCATGCCCTCACCCTCATCAGGGGACCACACGTGGATGGATGGGCACGTCAACGCATGAAATGGCTGCAACAGGTCTCCAGAGGCATCATACAGGACAATCACCCCTGGGAGTCCTTCAGGACCAGGTTCCTCCTCGATTACTCTGACATCTCGGCCCCCCAGAGGGTGCAGCAGGAGCTGATGGCAATCAAGATGCAGCCAGGAGAAGGCGTCGACAGCTACATCGTTAGGTTCGAAGAACTCGCTGAAAGGGGGAACCTTGAACCTAACAATGTTGCGGTCGTATGGTACTTCTGGAAGGGCCTCAACCCTGGACTCCTCAAGGCCTGCCTCAGAGAAAGACCCGTCCCCTTCACCTGGGAAGAATGGAAACACGCCGCACGCACCAACCATGTCCACTGGCAGATCGAACAAGGCATCCTAGCTCAGCAGAAGCAACAGAACCCCTTCGCAGGGGCCCAACGGACCCCCCGCTCCTTCTTTCCATTCCCTACACGAGGCCCTCGCCCCCAGCAGCAACAGACACAGCGCCACCAGCAGCCACTCCGCCCAAGTCAAATGGGACCAGTCCCAATGGAAGTAGACCGCCTCAGGGCCATGCTCAGCGATACAGAGAAGGCCCGCCTCCAGAAGGAAGGACGCTGCTATGAATGCAAGAAACAAGGCCACATAGCACGTCAATGCCCCCGAAGGAAGGCAAGGGGAGACCGTCCACGCACCACCAAAGCACAAGCAGCGCAGGAAGACAAAGAAGAGGACCCAGGAGACACTACTACACCTGCACTCTCCGTCCCTCAAGGAATGATGGGCCCAGAAGAAATTCTCAAAGCTATGACCGCCCTCAGCGACGAGCAGTATAATCAGATGGGCCAGATGTGGGAGAGTCAGGGTTTTCCAAACGCCTGAATACGTTGGCCAGTATTCGGGCCATGTTCTGTCGTGATGTGTATCTACCAAGAATCAAATCGTTGCATATCCCAGCTCAGCTACACACTTCGACTGCCAAGGCCGAGCTCCCTGTCTTCATTGACAGTGGGGCAACAGAAAACTTCGTCAGCCCCACCTTCATCAAGAGAAACAGAATCACCACGTTACCCCTCAAACGCCCCAGAAAGCTGTGAAATGCAGACGGAAGCAAGAACAGCATCGGGGAACTCACCAGGTTCACCGAACTAGAAGTGATCACTGGCAAGAAAAGCCACATCCACCGCTTTTACGTCGCAGAACTAGGGGGAGACGACCTCATATTAGGCTATCCATGGCTCGCCGCAGTGAACCCTCACATAGATTGGACAAAGGGAAGCATCGACCAAAGTATCGCCCTCCGCACACCAGAAGCATCACTGCTCCAACCCACACCGCCTGTGCGAGTTGCAGGACTGCAGGTGGATGTTACGACATCCCTCGCCGTCCGTAGCCAAAAGCCAGACCGGTCCGCAGTGCCATCCAGACCGCCGTGCCGCCCGGGCCGCCAGCCCGTTACCCCGAGTTCCCAGTGCAAGCCCTTGGTGTAGAGCATTCCGCCAAGAGGATACTGGACTTTGCCGTGACGGAGATCTCCGGCGGAGATCTCCATAGATGCCTTATGACTCATGATGACTCGCCGTGACTCGATAGTGGCTGATGGAGTATGACTCCACAGTCTAGACCGTTCCAGACTGCCTTCACCTAATGCCGGGGATTCCCCTAGAGATTCCCCCCTGTTGCCACTTCTATTCTTAGCTTATGACTCACCTTTGCCACTTTGCTCCGCCTTGCCCCGCCTGCTTAGACTCATGCTCCACCCTATGTGGAGCAGTACGATACAGCCTCGCGCTCCACGATGTGGAGCTACTATACTTAGAACCAGTGTCAGCCTGCGCCGCCTGAGAGATCCTTACCATACATAGAAGAACCCTCATGTATATAAGGTAGCCTGCTGAGATGGAGACGCCCCATCTCAGACTTAGTCTTATATCCACAATAAGCTAGTCTATTTCCTGCCAGCCTTGCCAGTCTGCCAGTCCCCCTCTAAGTGCCAGCCTTAGGGTTCTCCTCTCCTCTTACGCCGATTAGAGTCTGCTGCAAAGACTCTACTATCTCTTGTGTCCACTTAGGGAGCCACATCGGTAGTCCCTCTGTCTGACGCTCGCCCTGCTATTCTCGTGACCAAGCCGTGTCACGTGTCTTACCTCTTGTCTCACGATCACGCGACGCCCCACGTGATCAGCTTAGCTCAGTCGACCACGTGCTTGCCCTTGCACATGCCTCAAGATCACTTGGCCCGCCTTTGCCTTGTGCTGTGGTAGCCCGGTATACGCTTTCGCCACAAACGACCCGTGGAGTCGTAACAGTGGACCTCCCATTGTATCAGCCCCTACTAGAACCAGGAGACGAGCTCATCATGCGCCTCTGCAAGGCTACTGTCTCCCAATGCATTGCCGAAGAAGCACAATCAAAGGAGAAGAAAACCTGGGACCAGATAGTACCAGCCCACTACCACCGCTTCAGCAAAGTCTTCAGCGAGCAAGCAGCACAGCGCTTTCCTGAATCACAACCCTGGGACCACGCCATAGACCTTAAACCCGATGCCCCAGACACCATGGACTGCAAGATCTACCCACTCAACCCCAGGGAACAGGCCGCACAACAGGAATTCGTCAAAGAGAACGAAGGCCTGGGCTTAATTCGCCCCTCAGACTCCAGATATGGCTTCCCAGTCTTCTACGTCAAGAAAAAGAATGGGGACCTACGCCTGGTCATTGACTATCGAAAACTAAACGCCATCATGATCCGCAATCGCTACCCACTGCCACTGATCCCAGAACTAATCGACCGCGTGAGGGGACATGCACTATTCACAAAGATGGACATCAGATGGGGCTACAACAACATCCGCATACGCGAGGGAGACCAATGGAAGGCAGCCTTCAAAACAAACCTAGGACTGTTCGAACCAATGGTTATGTTCTTCGGCCTTACTAACTCCCCAGCAACCTTCCAGACCATGATGAACCAGATTTTCAAAGAACTTATCAATGGTGGCTATGTTACAGTGTATATGGACAACATTCTCGTGCACACACCTCTGGACTACCCCCTGCACCGCCGTATCACTACCCAAGTCTTGGAGATCCTCCTCAAGCACGACCTCTACCTACGGCCAGAGAAGTGCCTGTTTGAGGTCACAGTGGTGGAATACCTAGGCATCATACTGGAGAAGGACCACCTCAGAATGGACCCCGTCAAAGTCAAAGCAATCCTGACATGGCCCACTCCAAGGAATGTCCGAGATGTCCGCGCATTCATAGGATTCTGCCTCTTCTATCGACGCTGGATCCCCAAGTTTAGTGAAATTGCACGCCCCATGAATGAACTCACGCATAAAGACGTCCCATGGGAGTGGACAACAGCGTGGCAGGCTGCCTTCAACGAACTAAAAGCCCGGGTAGCCTCAGCACCGGTCCTCAGGCAACCAGACTTCGCCAAACCATTCTATGTGGACACAGACGCATCGCAACATGCCTTAGGAGCAGTCCTACAGCAAAAGGACGAACAGGGACACCTCCACCCAGTCACATTCCACTCAAAAACATTCGATGCCACCCAACGCAACTGGGACGTCGCAGACTGGGAAGCCTTCGCAGTCCTGGATGCACTGCGCACATGGAGGGCCTACCTAGCAGGGAGTGCACACAAAGTCATCATACGCACGGATCACCGCAACCTACAGTACTTCCTATGACCTCAGAACCTCAATCGCCGCCAGGCCAGATGGTCACCAGAACTCCAGGAGTACGATTATCAACTGGTACACGTCCCAGGCAAACAACACATCCCCGCGGACTTTCTATCACACCCCCCAGGGGATAAAGGAGAACATGACAATGAAAACATTACCTTATTCCCACCAGAACACGTCGCAACTCTACAATTTGCTACCTTCCCTGAGGAGATAGCCAAGCAAAGGCAGATCCTCCAGAGGTACCATGACCACCCCCTTGCAGGACACCCAGGTGTCAAGAACACACTCGCGCTTCTGCGAAGACACTATGAAGGGGGGAAGGAACTTGAACGCTTCACAAAGGAATATGTGCAGGGATGTGCCAAATGTCAAGAAACCAAAGCATGCACCACACAGGCAAAAGCAACCCTCTTTCCGATTGATGTCCCTGCAGAAGAAGGGCCATTCCAAAGCATTTCCATGGACCTGATCACGGACCTCCCCCTCTCGGCGGGACACAATGCAATCCTCACCATTGTAGACCAAGGCTGCTCTAAAGCAGCACAATTCCTTCCATGCTCAACCACAATCACAGGAGAGGGAGTGGCTGCACTGTACTTCCGCCACATCCTCCCATGGTTTGGACTCCCCAGACGAATCATCTCCGATTGGGACCCCAGATTCACATCACACTTTGCGCGCGCACTGGCCCAAAGCATACATGCCAAACAAAATATCAGCACCGCCTTTCACCCCAGGACAGATGGGCAGAGTGAACGTGCCAATCAACAGGTAGAACAGTACTTACGCCTCTGGGTTCCAGACCAACAGGACCAATGGGCATACTACCTCCCCATGGCAGAGTTTGTGTACAACTCTTGGCCACACGATCGCACAAAACTCACCGCACACGAACTCCTCTTTGGCTACCAACCTCAGTGTGCGATTGACAATGACCCTACACACCCACCGGCAGTGCAAGACCGCCTCACACATATCCTAGACGCCAGGAAGCGCGCACAGAGACTTCTGAATGTGCCACCTAAGACAACAGTACCTCGATTCCAAAAGGGACAAAGAGTCTGGTTAGAAGGATGCCACATCAAAACCTATTATCCCTCTAGTAAGCTGGCGCCCAAACGCTTCGGACCATTCAAAATCACATCTGTCATCTCACCTGTGGCTTACCAACTGGAATTGCCACCATCATGGACGATTCATAATGTGTTTCATGTGGATCTCCTGACGCCTTACCAAGAAACAGATGCCCATGGGCCCAATTACACTCGTCCCCCACCAGATATCATTGAAGGCGCACCAGAATGGGAAGTAGAACGCATTATGGGGGAGCGCCACTGGGGTAGAAAGCGTGAACACCAGTTCCTGATCAAATGGAAGAACTACCCACACGCTGACAACACATGGGAACCAGCCACAGGAGTGCACGCTCCAGACCTCATCAGGGAGTTCCATCAAAGAACCAAGATGCATCGAGGCGATGCGAGACCTAAGAGGGGGGTAATACACGGAAGGGAGGGACACGCATGCCTCATTTCCACCCTCACAGACTCGAGAGCATGACCAGCCTGGACACGCTGGTCACAGAAACCTCCAAGCAGACTTTGTGCGCCGGATCCTTCGTGCACGTCTCCAACAGCATTGTCAGCGGCCGCCAGAAGTCCAGAATTGGTGCCAGACTCGTCGCGCACCTCTACCAACCACGCGCGCCGAGCAGCATTGTCAGCGTCGCTTTCTCTTACACCAGAATCGGGATCAGAGACGCCGCTTGCTGTCATTGCCACGACCAGCCCCAGGAGGAGCCTACCAACGTTCTCGCCCCCCACGCAACTCCCTGACTATCCTCCTACGCAGCTCCCAGATTACCCTAATAGTAAGCTGCTTAGAAACCCAGCCAGGAAGCTGACGCAGGAAGGTTCCTGGCCCGAAATGGCACGCAACAAGATGGCTTATAAAACTGCGAAGAAACACCCTCAATCATTTTCTATCTACCCCCGTCCATTCCTCGCAGCTGTGGCTTCAGTCTACCCTAACATCTTCCACGCCTCTTCGTCCCCACAGAACTTCAACCCTGCCGCTCAACTCGCTGCTGCTCACCACCCTCGTCACCCTCATCCTGCTTATATGTCTACCTCCTCTACTACGTCCTCCATGCCAGGTTCCCCCATTTACAAGGGGGACTACAGTGATTTTGCTGCCGCCATAGACCAACCCATCCCCGCCTTGGAGCCCCCGCCGGGCTCCCCCATGACTGACATCGAGCTCCCTCCCGTCGTCGAACTGGGAGTCCTCGCAGCCAACCCAGACACCACTTCCTACCCTGAGGACTACCAGTACCCTCCCCACGGCCATTCCACCACCACCAGCGTCCCGGGCCTCCTGCTCATGGATGCCATGGGAGAACCCATCACTGAAAACAATGAGGAAGGTCCGTCCTTCGCCATAGACATGCGTGGCGCCACCACAGGGGAGGAGGTCATCCGCCGCCTCAATGCAATGGTGGCAGAGGTGATAGACACACTAGACGATGAAGAGGTGAGGGATGTAGTCATTGATGCGACCACAGCACTGTGCGCCAGGATTGAAGGCAGCAGCGCCCCGAACACCCCCTCCTGGAACCCCGCGAACATCCCAGATGAGTGGAGCCCCCTCGCAGCCATCGACGTGGAGGGAGTTATCGAGGGGGCAGAAGAGCAGGACCACCCAGGACACCCCTACCGCCTCAACTACCCCCGCAGCCCCTACTATTTCACAACAAAGATCCAGGACGGGTCGGGCGCCCTTGTCACCCCCAAGTACATCGCGTTCATGTTTGGAGCCAAGGACCCCGTCGTCCTGGCCACCATGGGGCAGGGGAAGGTCATCTTCACACACCCCCTCTATGCACGCCCAGTGGCAGAACACTCCTGGCGTCCACTCCCTCGCCTCACGCCAAGGCAAGTCGCCATATTTTCTGATGAAGGGGGGGACACTGGCTCCTTCTGGCACCATGTGGATAACGCCCTCAAAGCCCTGGGGGACCCCTATCTCATTGGGGAAGTGGAACGCCTGCGCACTGCAGAGATGGGGATAGAATCCCATGCCATTGACATCGAAACAGAAAAGTGGCGCGTAGCAGAGGCACAACACCTCCTCAAGTACCACCAGCGGAGGCTTAATTATTACAAGGAGCAGCGCTACCAGTCAGTGACGCACCTATCCTGGGCCGACGCCTACAACACCATCTTCCCCTACCTTACCAGCGTCCACGCCCCCGCCGGCACCCCAGAGGACCAGGTCCTCTCTTACTGCCCCTGCCCCACGCTGCGCGAGGCCCTTGCCAAGGCGGGGCGCGGTAACACCCAACGCCCTGAACCGTACACCCTCTCTGAGCGTATCTTTGGGCACCCTCCCCCTTCAGTACGCACCCTCCTTGAGCGCATTGGCAGGGACGCCGCAGAGGCCCACTCGGAGGTGGACAACGATGCCATGGACGCCTATGACTGGACTGACCAAGGTAGCAACTGAGGACAGTCGCGGACCGTAGGAGAGGGGTGATGTTACGCTCCCACTTCACTGTACGCTCAATTTCTTTCATTTCTTACTGCCTACTCCTCCTTGCACTCTGCTTATGGACTGCCGGGCCCCTACAGCCCGTGACTCCGCTCATGCCTTCCTATTTTGCTCTGTACACTTACCACCCGGTCTGACGGACCGTTGGGACCGGCGCGCAGCCACTAGTGCTACATGTGCATGCCTCTGCGCATGCGCTGCCTTGGCACCCAGTGACTCATATGATACGATGACTCCTGCTGACTCGTCATGACTCTGTACTAGTAGCGGTGTCCTAGGGACACCATGACTCGTCCTGACTCCCTATGAGTCATCCCTGCATGTACTTATATCGCCTTGTATGCCTAGGACAGACCCTAAGTCTGTTCTCTTGTAATCTCAAGCCGGTTGATCGCCTCTCCCCTTGCTTGTGAACCGTCACTCCTCTGGTCAATTGCCAGACTTCGCTCACCCCTTGCGGAGCACCAGTCTATGCTCAAGGGCAAGGGAAAGCTCAGTATCAGACGTCATAAGAGTACGCCTGCACATGACAGGTATACGGACTTGTTACCCTCAAGGCCTCAGTCACCAGCGTCGCCTATGCCCCCTCCATCGCCAGTGGAGGTACACTCACTCGGTGGGCGTGACACTACGCACGTCCAGTGGCAGCACATGCAGCTCACCCACTCCCGCGCCTTACACCCAGACAGGTTGCCATCTTCTCGGATGAGGGAGGAGACACAGGCTCCTTCTGGCACCACGTCGACAACGCCCTCAAAGCTTTGGGGGACCCTTATCTCATTGGGGAAGTGGAATGCCTGCACACTGCAGAGATGGGGATAGACTCCCATGCCATTGACATTGAAACAGAGAAGTGGCGCATGGCAGAGGCGCAATGCCTCCTCAAGTACCACCAGAGGAGGCTAAACTATTACAAGGACCAGCGCTACCAATCAGTGACACGCCTCTCCAGCGCGGATGCGTATAACGCCATCTTCCCATATCTCACCATGTCACGCCCACTGAGTGAGCGTACCTCCACAGGCGATGGAGGGGGCGTAGGCGATACCGGTGACTGAGGCCTCGAAGGTAAGAGGTCTGTATACCTCTCGCGTGCAGGCGTACTCTTGTGACGTCTGATAGAGAGCTTTCCCTTGCCTCTGAGCATACACTAAGGCTCCGCAAGGGGACGCGTGAAGTCTGGCAATTGACCAGAGGAGTTGGGTTTCACAAGAGGAGGAAGGGAACCGTGTACAAGCTGAGATTTACAAGAGAACAGACTTAGGGTCTGTCCTAGGCATACGGCGCGATATAAGTACATGTGGTAGTGACTCATAGGGAGTCAGAGCGAGTCATGGTGTCCCTAGGACACTGTTACTAGTACAGAGTCACATATAGTCAGCCGGAGTCATCGTACAGTATGAGTCATGGGCCCCGAGGCAGCGCATGCGCAGAGTCGTGCAAATGTAGCACTAGTGGGTGCGCGCCGGTCCCGCCGGTCCGTCAGACCGGGTAGTATGTGTATAGAGCAAGATGAAGAGACACGAGCGGGGTCGCGGCCCGTAGGGGGCCGGCAGTCCATAGGCACGACGCGAGAAGGATGCAAGCAGTAAAAATAAAAGAAATGAAGCGTACAGTGAAGCGGGAGCGTAACACACCAGCATCCACGCCCCTGCTGACACCCCAGAGGACCAAGTCCTCTCCTACTGCCCCTGCCCCACACTGCGCGAGGCCCTCGCCAAGGCCGGACGTGGCTGCACCCAACACCCGGAGCCATACACCCTCGCTAGGCGCATCTTTGGGTGCCCCCCCCCTTCCGCACACTCCCTCCTCGAGCGCATCGACATGGGCGCCCCCACCGCCCACTCGGAGGTGGACAATGAGGCCTTGGATGCCTACAACTGGACTGACCAAGGTAGCAACTGAGGACAGTCGCAGACTGTAGGAGAGGGGTGATGTTACGCGTCGCCGCACTCAGTACGCTTTATTTTCTCTTTTTTCTTTTATCTTTACTTCACGCACCTTGCCTATGGACTGCCGGCCCCCTACGGGCCGTGACTTTACTCGCGTCCCTGCATCTCACTCTGTACACTTACCACCCGGTCTGACAGACCGTCGGAACCGGCGCGCATCCACTAGTGCTACATCTGCACGCCTCTGCACATGCGCTGCCTCGGGACCCATGACTCATACATCAGTGAAAGGTCCTGGTGACTTGACGCACTTGACAGTGACCAAGTCATCATAAAGTCACCCAAGCTAGTCAAGGCAATTTTTGGGCCTTGATTTGGCCTTGGGAGTTTGTGGACTTAGGATAATTTTTGCATTCTTACTACTTGACAAGACCAATGAAAAACAGTTAAGACCAGTCCTTTTACAAACTAATT
>QLOS01000354.1:0-21335 GCA_003313725.1 Russula sp. MG48 | reverse complement strand
AATTACGCCCGACCAGACCCAGAAGTAATCGAGGGGGAACCCGAATGGGAAGTCGAATCGATCTGCAAGGCAGACCTTTACGGCAGATGACGGGAACTCCATTTCCTCGTACACTGGAAGGGCTTCCCCGCATCTGAAGATTCATGGGTCTCGGCCCTGGACCTTCACGCACCTGACCTCATCGAAGACTTCTATCAACGCAACCCTGACGCACCACGAGCCACGCCACAAGCGCCGAGGCGTCGCTTCCCTAGAGAGGGGGGTAATTCCGCTACGCCCACTCCCACGACACCATCGATAACGACAGAAACACCAAGATCGTTAGCCCCACAACCGAACACGAGACCAACAGCGACAACTACAAGAACCGGCAGAACGACACGACTCCCAGCAAGATACGCACTCCTCAAACTACTCCCCAGATTCCAACACGTAACCCCTACACCACCGACTATCCCTTTCGACACCAGTTGAATGAACCACAACATACGATATATACGAACGGCTCCCCTGAAAGAAGAATACCCGAGACCACCTAACCGCCGTACCTTCCACATCCTCGCCTCGCCAAAAGCCATCCCCTTCATACCTGGTAGAGAGTACCACGAAACACGACAGGAGCAGCACGCACGAATCCACGCTTACTTCTGCAAAACCGACTGGTGTCCATACCACCGCTAAATGCCCCCATTCCCATTCGAACCATATTCGCCCACAGAAAAGAAACGCCTCCAATATCACTCTTACTATGCCACTACTGCACCTCCCGGATTGTCACACACGGAACCCCTTACTACCGCTCCCACCGACCACATATCCGGACTTCTACCAGGTGTTCCCTGTAAACGCTCGCGACCACCAGACTGCGAGTCGTCTGGCTCCAGTCTCGACCGAATTGAACCGCGTTCGAATCAACCTCGCACGAATCTTCCAGAGGCTTCACCTAGCCACAGTCACCCATCGCTCACAATGCCAGCGGACATGTCGACCCAACGTTACCCCAGAACATACACGACTGACGATCTATTGGACCAGCTGGAAGCTGAACTGGCTCAGCTTGGGACAGATCATGAAGAACCTCGAACAGATACAGCAACCACCTACGACAATGAGGCGCACCACACAACCACCGGCGTTGTCACCACTGGATTCACTGACACCGTCCGAGCCTCCGTCCCCGTCTCTGCAGTACCCATACTCGCCCTAAGGTCGCCGCGGCCGCGGTTCGCGCGACAAGCATTTAGAGACGCCCTCGATCGGATGCACGACCAAGCCCTCACATACCAAGTAGCTTGGAGCCCAGAGGAAGTGCAAACCTTACGCGACGCCAACCGAGAAGCCCACTCCATTGCCATCACCCTCTCCACCATCCACCAGATTGCCTGTGATGAAACATGTCACGGCACCCCTGACCACGACCACCGAATCCTCGAACGCCTGAAACAGTTCGGCAGGATTAGCAACGACATCCTCCATGCCATTGATAATGGCAGAATCACCCTTTCTGATGAATCCCGTGCAGTTCTTGACTATACCCGATTTGGTTCCTTGTTCTGAATTACGATACTGACTGCGATTTGTGACTCACTCCCAGCCTGGGACGGATTTGAAACCCCGAATTTGTACGATACTGACAAAAGGATGCACTGACCCCTGCCGCAAAAGAAGTACCCTCATGTCATCCCCTGACGACTTCTCCCCTCACTCATTCGCTCTCAACCGCTCACCTCTCGCTCTATCCCCCGAACGAAATCCGCATGTTTCCAGTTTCACCCAGCCGACACGATGCCTCGCAATGCCACAATACCCCCGACGCCGACGCTCACGACCCACGAATGGTCGAATTGACTTAGAGCGTCGCGTACGGACAATGATCCACCAAATGGCAGAGGCCGGCGCATGAGCGGCCTACGCTCGACACGACTTCGAGCGACAATTCCACATGACGCGCGAGAGCAACACCACGTTTATCAGCATCCCAGAGGAGGACGCAACGATGACAGATGCCTGGTGAAGCCGGGACGTCTTCAGACTTAGAAGGGGGACAGTGTTACCCTTTTGTCCTGTTAACCTTTTCCTCTCTGTTCTCCCCTTTCTACCTTTTCGACCCCTTGATGCCTCGACCCCACAACCCTAGTACGATAAGGACTCACGTGACTCCTTTGGGAAGGGCGCTCCCGCCCCGGTTAGCTATATAAGGTAGCCTAGACAGTGATCGCCCCTTTAGGCTTGTTCTCTTTGTACCAATACCGAGCTACGCTCTGGCCCTTGGTGGCTACTCGTATTCCCCTCTTATCTTGTGAACCCCTTGATCCTCAGGCCGATTGCCTGACTCCTGAATCCCTAGTATTGAACCCTTGACATAGGGTGGTACGCGTAAGGGGACCGCCACTATCTGCGTCCCTAATCTCGAGGGACTAGCAGTGCCTGAGTCAACCTCATTGACTCAGCGAACAGACCGACATCGATACGCTCAGTGCTCGAGCGTAACACTATGCACCACACCTTTCTAGCCCTAGAGAGGCAGATACTGCTCCCCAGATCACTAGAAGGTTAGAGGCCATCAAGGACACCATTACCTCAGATTAGACAGTTTGAAACTGCCTTGACAAGGCCTAGTTACAGGTAGTTGAAAAGAAGACACAACCCTACCTCAAACCAAGTGATAGCAATATCTGAAAGAACTTTGCAGAAAAGTACTTATACTAGGCTGTAGAGAACCAAAAGAGGGTCATTTGGTAAGATGAGACTAAAATCAATTTTTTGGGCTCAGATGGAAAGAAGTTGGTCTGGAAAAAACTTACCAATTGCTTTATACAGCCAAGTTGGGTTGAGGCAGGGTTGTGTCTTCTTTTCAACTACCTGTAACTAGACCTTGTCAAGGCAGTTTCAAACTGTCTAATCTGAGGTAATGGTGTCCTTGATGGCCTCTAACCTTCTAGTGATCTGGGGAGCAGTATCTGCCTCTCTAGGGCTAGAAAGGTGTGGTGCATAGTGTATATTGTGGTTGAGGAGCATAACAAGACATCCTCTAGAGGACTTTTGAGGGTCAGAGAGGTATTTTTTGTGAACTTTACTAGTTGTCCCAGTGCTCCTGCATGCTGCTTTGGCTATTTCCCAAACTAGGTGGCCAATGTGAGGAAGGGAAATGATGTACTAAACTTCATGGGAGGAGAGAGGCTTCATGGTGCTGGTGACAGAGAATGAGCAGTCGCTTTGGCTTATTCTCACCTGATTCAAGTTTATTATGGCCCACATAGTCTCCATGTTTAATTTCAGCCCACTTGAGCAAGAATCTGTGTCTCTATTTGAGAAATATTAATCTGAGTGTTGATGGCCAAAAAACTGTTCAAGTGTGTACTCTGGAAAAAATGCCTTGTAACTTTTTAAATACTGAAGCTAACACTACATATAATACATTGTTAGAAAGCTATGATTAAGGGCTTTTAAAAAAGCCTAGCTACATGTCCTAATCCTCTGCAGTTCTTGAGATATACCCAAAACAATCGAAAACTGCAAAACACTTGAACAGTTTTTTGAGGCACTGTATACGGACCTCTTACCTTCGAGGGCTCAATCACCAGCATCGCCTACGCCCCCTCCTTCACCTGTGGAGGTACACTCACTCGGTGGGCATGACAGCTTCTCTGCAGGGGATGAAGATGGCAGCTTTTGAACAATCATGGTCTGTCACTGTGAGGATGGAATCAAAGCCATCTGATGGGGGCAGTTTAACGATGAGGTCGAGGGCGATTGTTTCGAATGGCAGGGCGGTTGGGTTAGTTGTAATGGGCATGAGGGGTGGTGCTGGCATTGTGGTGTTGGCTTTGGTGGCTTGGCAGGTGGCGCATCCTTTGATGTAGGCGAGAACCGTTTGTTTCATATTGGGCCACCAGTAGTCTTTGGCGATGAGGAGGCACGTTTTTAGGATGCCTGGGTGTCCGGCTGTTGTTGAATCATGGTAGAGGGAAATTACCCCCCTCCTAAGGTCATTGTCTGCCATGACAACCAGGCGATCGGCGTGCCACCACCCTCCTCCTGGGCAGCATTCCAGGGGGTAGGTAGAGGCCCACGTGGTGAGCGTGGGTTGGTGATCCTTTTGGGCTGCCAGGGTGCGATCTTCTAGATCTACAGCGGTTGCGGCCGCAGCGAAGAGGTGCGGGGGCAGGGCAATGATGTCTTCATTGTCGCTCCCTGCGCTATCGAAGTCTGGGCGGTGGGAGAGGGCATCAGCTTTATTGGTTGCCCCCGGGCGGTGGACTAGGGTAATGTCATAGTCCCCTAGCGTGAGGATGTAGTGGGCGATCCTCCGGTTGATTTTCTGGGGGGATCTGTAGTACTGGAGGTTCTTGTGATCTGTAATGACAAGGACCTGGTGTTGTGCGCCCATGAGGAGGTGGCGCCAGTGTTCTAGCCCTCGAATGATGGCTAGGAACTCTCTGTCCCAGATGGGGTAATTGCGCTCGGTCGCAGTGAATGTTTTGGAGTCGTATCCCACTGGTCTGCGACATCCCTGGGGGTCGTACTGGTACAGGATGGCTCCTGTGGCATTTTGGGAGGCGTCTACTTCGCGTTCGTATGGCTGGGCTGGGCTAGGTTGCCAGAGGACGGGATCGCTGGTAATAATGTGGATGAGCTTGTCCACAGCGGCTGAGCATTCATCTGTCCAGACGAAGGGGGTCCCTTTCCTTAGCAGATTGGTGAGCGGGCAGGTGATTTCTGCGAAGCCTGGGATGAAAGGGTGCTGATATCCTAGCACCCCTAGGGTGGATCACAGTTGTTTGATGCTGGTGAGGGTGCGGGGCCATTCTCTGATTCCCTTTAGCTTACTAGACTCAATGTGCAGTGATTCCCCGTCGATTACAAGTCCCAGATATTTGACCCTTCGCTGTTCGAAGAGGCATTTCTGTGGTTTGAGGAAGAACAACCCTTCTTCCAGGACATCTAGGAGTTCGTGGACAATTCGTCAATGTAGGGCGTGGTCCAGGGGCATGGCAATAAGGATGTCGTCCATGTAGACAAAAATCATCCTGGGGTACTTGAGCTTTAGGGGGCGGAGTAGTCTGTCCATGACTCACTGGAAGGTGCTTGGGGCATTGCACTGCCCGAAGAGCATAACGCGGGGCTCAAAGAGTCCTTGTGGCATCTTGAAGGCCGCCTTCCATTGATCTCCTTCCCTGATGCGTACGTTATGGTATCCCCAGCGGATGTTGAACTTTGTGAAAAGGGCGTGTCCTTCTAGATCTCTGGTGAGGATGTTAATATCGGGCAGGGGGTACACATCCTGGATTGTCCAGCTATTTAGTGTGCAGTAGTCCTGGACCGGGCGAAGGGATCCATCCTTCTTCTTGATGAAGAAAAATGGCGCGGCGTATGGGGATTTCGACAGTTGGATGTACTCTTTGTCGAGTTGCTCTTTGATCCAGGCATCGGCGGCGATCAGTTCCTTGGGATTAAGAGGGTAGACCTTGCAGTCCAGTGTTGCGGGGGCGTCTGGTTTGAGATTGATCGCATGATCGTCCTCTCGGCTTGGGGGAAAGTGCTGTGCTTCCTTTTCGGAGAAGACTCTCCAGTGTCATGCGTATTCCCTTGGGACATCCGTGGCTGTGGGAGCCTTTCACTCTTGGTGTGCTTGTATTGCCCATTCTTGGGCGATGTTCGTCTGGTTGATCTGGAGGATGAGGCTATCTCCTTCCTCCCATCCCATAGCGTCCAGCGCGTGTCCTAACATCTGGGCATAGCGCAGTAGGGTCTTGGGCTGCTCCGGGGCTTTCCTTCCCGTTGTTGTTAATGAGATAGGTCCTCCCTGGATGGTGCGATTTGTCCAATTGATGACAGGGTTGAATGTGTGCAACCAGGGGAAGCCTAGGATGGTTCTGTCTCATCCTAGGTTGGCCCAGTAGAAGCGTTGGACATGCTCCTTGCTTCCTTGTTTGATGAGGAGGTCACAATAGGTGGTTATCCTTCCGCTGCGATTCTCTGATCCATCCACATTGTACAGGAGGCGTGGTTGGGGGAGAAGGCGTGGGGTGAGGCGAAGTCGCTTGGCGGTTTTTTGGTTGATGAAATTGTCTGTGGCACCACTGTCCACTAGTGCTCTTTCCGCAGCCTTCCCATGTATGTTTGAAAAAGTAAAATTGGCATTGACACTATTTCGGTTTGAAACATACATGGTACAAATTCGCGAAGCTCAATCCCAGGCTGATAGATCGAGCCGCTTTAAAAATCCAAATCCTCTTCTATAATCTGGTCAAACATGGCAGTGCACTCGGTGGCATTCATGGAACGTAGCTGGGAAATAAGGTCTGTGTTACGCTCGAGCTCTGAGCGTATCGATGGCGGTCTGTTCGCTGAGTCTATAAGGCTGACTCAGACACTGCTAGTCCCTCGAGATTAGGTGATGCAGGCAGTGACGGTCCCCTCATGCACACAGCCCCAAGACAGGGGTTCAATGCAGGGGAGTCAAAGTCAGGCAATCGGCCTGAGGATCTGAGGGTTCACAAGATGAGAGGGGAATACGGATAGCCACCAAGGGCCAGAGCGTAGCTCGGTATTGGTACAAGAGAACAAGCCTAGAGACGCTGCTACAGTCTGGGCTACCTTATATAGTCAGGGATCGCGAGAACGGGCTTCCTATCGAGTCACGCGAGTCGAGTACAGTACTGCAGTCGTAGGTTCGAGACGGTTAAGGGGTCATATACAGGATAAGGGTGAAAAAGCGTAACAGTCTGACTGTGATGTCTGGCTGGTGCTGTCTTCTGGCGCAATGCTGGGGGCAGCTTCTATTTCTGTCACCCTTGCTTTGGGTGGTGGTCCTCGTCGTCCTGGCTTCCTACTGCATTGGTACGCTCAATGGCCCACTTCCTTGCAGTAGAAGCACTTCCGCTCGTCCATGAGCTTCTTCTTCTCTGCGTTGGTCAGCGGTCCTCCTAGGCAATTGGTGTCAACTTCCATGGGGACGGGGACGTTGTTTCGGTTAGGCTGGGTGGGTGGGGTGGTTCTGGGGATGAAGCAGGGGCATGGTATAAAGCATGGGGGGTTGGGGTTTGGTCCCAGCATTGCCGTTTTCTGGGCCGTCCTCTGGATCTCTTTCCGTGCTGCTTCCTTCCATCCCTTGATTGTCGTGGGGACCATATCTCTGTCAAGGATTTTGAGCGCTATTCCTCGACTGTTACGATCTCCCTCACGGACTGCGGACCATTTTCCCTTCTGATTACACCTCTATGCTTACCATACCTACTTGTGACTTGTGCTGACTCCAGTCTGCTTACTGTACGATATGACGCCTGTGGAGCGTGCGTGACTCATGTGGAGCGATGTGGCCATTGCTCCACTACTATACTTAGCTCCGGATCTTGGACTGACTCACTACCCTCGTTATGACTCAGGTAGTAGTTAGCACGTGCCAGCCTGTAGCTCCCTATATAAGGAGCCCCCCCTGCGCCAGTCAAGCCTTAAGCTTGACTTAGTTTCTTAATCGAGACCGGACCTTGCTTCGACTCTTAGGCCTGCCACCCTGAGATGCTCCCACTGCTCCACTGCCTCTCTGCTCTTGCCTCTGCCTTAGTGCTCGCTCAAGCACTACCTTACTTCGTTCTCACGCCTTTCTAAGTCGGCTGCAACGACTTAGCTCTGAACCTTGAAGTCATGAGCGCCCGTGACTTAGCCGTTCTACTCTGAAGAGTCTGCTTTACTCTTGCGTCATTGAGACCACCGGAAGTGTCTCGCTCTGGACCACGTGCTCGTCGCCCTCGCACGTGTTCACTCTTGCCACGCGCCTAGTTGCACAAGTTGTGCTCACGGCCCCTCGAGCCATAACATCGACGCAGGCCTTTGGTGAAGAGGTCTAGTGTTCCTCGTTCATTCGGGGACCATCCTGATGCAAGGACATAGTGATCGAAGCTAGCGATGTATCCATTGATGTCGTCCCCTTGCATGCGCAACTCTGTGAGTTTTCTGTAGGCCTCTTGTTCTTTGGCCGTATCGGTGAATGCTCTTTTGAAGCTGTCTTCGAACTCTGTCCACAGGGTTTCGTCGGTGCGTGCAATGGGGTTAATCTGCCTGGCAACTTTGTTGTTGAGGGCTTTCATCTGGGCATCACCCCAGTCGTCGACCTTGGGTCCTCTGATGAGGGATATGGCAAGGGCTACACGGTTATAGGGGATGGTGACATTTTCCGAAGTGCCATGGAGGATCCTGTAGATATTGAACTCCCTAAGGAAGTTGTCACTTTTGCTCCGGTCGCCTTCGAAGGTAGTGGGCTTATTTCCGGTTGCTCCATTGTCATTCCTTGGTGGGGTGACTGCGGCCATTATTGGGGCTACTGGGGGTGCCGGCGGCTGTGGTTGTTGGAGGATGGGTGGTGGCGCAGTTGGTTGGGCTGTGGCGTGGGCAATTTGCAAAAGCTGGGGTGTTTCTTGCGTTTCTGGAAGGAGCAGGTGTGCTCCTTGTAGCGTAGCTACATCTTGGAGTCCTGTACTGATGAATTCTTCAAGCGGTGAAATAGTCTGGGGGACTGGTGTGGGTTCTTCGCCTTCGCTGGCACTGTGGAAGGTTGAGGAGGCGCGGTCTGGGCTGGCTGGATCTATAGTGATGGGTTCTGGGGATTCTGGCTTGAGTGAGCTGTGTCCTAGTCCGGTCTCATTGGCATGTTCGAATTCTAGGATTTCACTTGCATGCGTCCAGTAGCTTCCTCGGTCGTAAGTTATAAGGTACCAGTCATCGTTGAGGTACTCGATGGGTCTTTCTCTGATGCCTAGTGGGGTGAAGAGGTGAACGTGGTAACACCAGTAGTCGTCTGTGTCGTTCTTTCTCCAGTAGGCTTCTCCCTTGATGTAGTCTGGAAGGTCGTCTTCTCTTCTGATAGGTACTCTTGTCCTATATTCTCGAGAGAGCGCGAGTCTGATTTCTTCCAGGGTTGCTTACAAGGGGAGAGGGAAGCCTGCCATCTCGAAGAAGGCAGTACAGATAAAGTTTAGTTCCTGCGCGAAGCTTTCTAGTTCGCAGATGAGTTGGTCTAGGAGGCAATGGTGGTGGTTGGGTCCTCTGTCACAGAGGAGGTAACAGTCACAGCTGTGGCGGATTGCATCACCTCTGGCTTGGTCTAGCAGGTGTTGCGTAAATTCTATGGCATCACAGAGGGCGTCCGGCGTGATTTCCCTTACTCCAATCAATCCGCGTTGTCTAGCAGACTCCAGGGTGTTAGTGAGAGTTCGAGGACTGTGAGGGCAGCTTCTAGCAGGTTGAATTCTCCTTGCCACTCTTGGTCGATGTGGCAGAAAACGTCTCTTTCAATGAGGAGGGAAAGATATACTTCTGTGGCTCCTCCTTGGCAGGTATGGTGGCAAACGGCGTTGTGGTTGTAGATGGCGACGTCCAAATAGGATCTCCAATGTTCTATGTGGAGGCGGCATCTAGCAAGTTCTTGAAGGTGTTCAGCAAAGGCGGTGTCGTCCAGGGCGGTTCCTGTAGACGTGGTAAAGGGAAGCTTGACTTATGTTACGGCTCGAGGGGCCATGGGCACGACTTGTGCGACTAGGCGTGTGACGAGACTGAACATGTGCGAGAGCAACGAGCACGTGGTCCTGAGCAAGACACTTCCGGTGGTCTTGGTGACGCAAGAGTAAAGCAGACTCTTTGGAGTAGAACGGCTAAGTCATGGGTGCTTGCGACTTCTGAGTTCAAAGCTAAGTCATTGCAGCCGACTTAGAAAGGCGTGAGAGCGAAGCAAGGTAGTGCTGAGTGAGCACTAAGGCAGAGGCAAGGGCAGAAGGGCGGTGGGAGCGTCTTAGAGTGGCAGGCTCAAGAGTCGAAGCAAGGTCTGGTCTTGATTAAGAAACTAAGTCAAGCTTAAGGCTTGACTGGTGCAAAGAGGGCTCCTTATATAGGGAGCTACAGGCTGTCACGTGCTAACTACTACCTGAGTCATAACGGTGGTAGTGAGTCAGTCCAAGATCCGGTGCTAAATATAGTAGTGGAGTGATGGCCACACTGCTCCACATGAGTCACATGTGCTCCACAGGCATCATATCGTACAGTAAGCAGGCATGGGTCAGTCCGAGTCTCGTACGGAGTAAGGGTAAGCATAAGGGTGTAAGCAAAAAGGGGGAAACGGTCCACAGTCCGCAAGGGAGATTGTAACAGTGGATGCACATTGATGGGGGAAGTCGGAGTTTGTACGTGACTGGTGACAATTTTTGGACGATCTGGAACGGGCCGTAGCGTCTGGGTGCTAGCTTGGTGGTCTGGTGGTGCGTTTTGAGGTTGCGCCCTTCAAGCCAAACTTGTTCGCCTTCTTGGAATTCGATCGGTATTGGTGATTCTGAGGCTTGTTGGAAGGCTCTGGTGGCGCGGTCTTGTGCGGTCTGGATCTGTTCTAGGCGATCCGTGACGGCCGGGACGTCAGATTCGTCGAGGGAATGGGGTATTGTCGGCTGGGTTCCAAATAACAATTGATGTGCGGTCTGGCCCGATCGATCATGGGGCCACAAGTTATGGACATATTCTGCGAGGGTGAGGAAATTTGCCCATTGGCTCTGATCGTCTGCCACCCAGAGGCGGAGGTATTGTTCAACCCATTGGTTTGCTCGCTCTGATTGACTGTCCATTCGGGGGTGGAAGGCTGTGCTGACGTTTTGTTCAATGTGTAATAGGCGACAGAGTTCTCCAGTGAAGTGGGACACAAATCGGGGGTCTCTGTTGGAGATTATCTTTCTCGGGATTCTGAACCATGGTACGAGGTGTTGGAAGTAGAGCGCCGCCACTCCTTCTCCTGTGATCGTCGTCGTGCAGGGTATGAATTTAGCCGCTTTTGAACACCCCTGATCAATGATGGTGAGGATGGCGTTAAACCCTCTCAATGGGGGCAGGTCCGTAATGAGGTCCATCGCTACGGTTTGGAAGGGTCCCTGATGGGGGTCCACTGGGATCATTTGGAATGGTGCCTTCTTATGGTGGGTCCAAGGTTTGTTTTCTTGGCAGTTCGCGCATCCGTGAACATATTCCTTGGCAAATCGTTGCAGTTCTGCCCCTTCGTGGACCTGTTGTAGTAGAGCTCGGGTATTTGCTATGCCCGGGTGTCCCGCTAATGGGTGGTCATGGAATCGTCGTAGGACTTCTCTCCTGTCTTCTGTCGATGTGGGGAACTGTAGTTTGGCGAATCTTTCTTGAGGTAAGAGTATGACTCCCTTGTTATCGTCTCTCCCCTGGTCGGTACCTGGGGGTCACGACAGGAAGTCTGCGGGGACGTGTCTCTTTCCAGGGATGTGTACGATCTTGAAGTCGTAGTCGGCTAATTTTTGCATCCACCGCGATTGTCTTTGGTTGAGGTCCTGCGACCTCCGGAAGTACACTAAGTTGTGGTGGTTGGTGTGTACAATGGTCTGGTGTGGGCTACCTGCTAGGTATTGTCTCCAGGTTGTCAATGCCTGGACCATGGCGAATAACTCTTTATTGTAGATGTCCCAATTTCACTGTGTTGCATCCATCGTTTTGGACAGGAAGGCCACCAGGTGTAGTTTCCCCTTTTCGTCTCTTTGCTGCAGCACTGCTTCGATCACATATGACAATGCGTCCATGTCTACTACGAAGGGCTCTTCGAATCGTGGATGTCGTAGTACAGGGGCTGTCGTGACTGTGTAAATGAGTTTGTTGAATGCTTGTTGGTGGTCATCTGTCCATTCAAAACGTCCACCTTTCACGCAGTGCGCGATTAACTTGTTGAGCGGGGCCGCAAGGGTGCTGAACCCTTTGATATACATGCGGTAGAAGTTGAGGAACCCTATGAATGCTCAGACTTCTCTAAGGGTAGTTGGGACCTTCCACACTCTGATGCCCGCGACTTTTACTGGGTCCATTGCTATGGAGTCCTGGGTCACTATCACTCTCAGGTATTCAACTTGGTTCACTTCGAAGGCACACTTCTGGGGTTTCAGGAAGAGGTCATTTCCCACCAGCACCCCGAGCACGTCGTTGACCACTCGGCGGTGCAGGGTGATGTCCCTCGGTGTATGGATGAGAATGTCGTCCATATAGACTGTAACATAACCTTCGTTGACAAGTTCCCAGAAGATATGGTTCATCATTGCTTGGAAGGTGGCTGGGGCGTTAGTCAGTCCGAAGAACATAACCATGGGTTCAAATAGTCCTCGGTTGGTTTTGAACGCCGCCTTCCATTGGTCTCCCTCACGAATGCATATGTTGTTGTACCCCCATCTGACGTCTAGTTTGGTAAATAGCCCTGACCGGCCTCCATTTACCCGTGTCAGATGATCCATGAGTTCCCTAATGAGTGGTAAGGGACTCGTGTCTCTAATCGTCCACTGGTTGAGTTTCCAGTAGTCTTGTATCGGCCGGGGGGTACCGTCCTTCTTCAATATAAAGAAGAATGGTGATGCATATTTTGATTTTGATCGACGAATGCGCCCTATCGGTAGGTTCTCATCGATGAATGCTTCCATCGCTTTATCTTCCTTTGGGGTGAGTGGGTAGACTTTGCAGTCCATCGTCTCCGGGGCTCCTTCTTTCAGCTTGATCGCATGATCCCAGGGTTGTGACCCGGGGAATCATAGCGACGCTTCATCGCTGAAAATTCGCGCATGGTGGTGGTAATGTATTGGAACAATCTGGTCCCAAGCTCTCTTCCTTGGGTCCTGGGCTCCTTGGGCTAGTTGCGACGCTGTGGTGGTTCTGGCCCAGACAATTATCAACTGCTCTCCTTCATCCAGGTAGGGGGACGTTGGCATAGTTATCGCCTTGGCTTCGATCACTTCAGTAGAGTGTGTGGCTTTGCCACGAGCTGCCCCTGCTGTACTCAGTGTCACTCTGTTGGGTAGCGTTCCCTCTCTCCAGTTTGGTTTGGGGTCGGCTGCAGCGAACCAAGGGTACCCTAGGACTACGTGGTCTTCGTCCATATCTGCGATGTAGAATCGGAGGGTGTGGGGTACTCCCCCTGTGGTTACTTCCAGGTCCGTGTAGTGGGTAATTTTGCCTCCGGTGTTGGTGGATCCATCGGCATTTCATAGTATTCGCGGGACGTGAAGTAAGCGAGTCCCCAAATTGTGTCGTGCAACGAACTGTGGGCTGACAAAACACTCAGTTGCCCCACAGTCTAAGAATGCAAGGAGGTCGGCCTTAGTCAACGCGGTGTGGAAAGAGATAGCAATTCGCATAGAATTCAGTCGGGGTAGAAATACATTGCGTTGAAACATGGCTCGAGCAAAGGCTGTCTTGCTCAAGCTTGACCAAAACCCTCCTCTTCACTCATCTTCCCCCATTTCTCTGCCATTTGTTGATAGTCCCTGTCGTCCAACCCTCGGAGATAGGCGAGGACCGCTTCTTGTGAGAGGGGTGTTGTCTGCCCTCCCTCAGTTGATTCTGGCTCGGACGTCCTTGCCTTATGAGTAGGGTTGTTCTTCATCGTGGCTTGGTACTCCTTCTTCTTCGGGCAGTCCTTGGACAGGTGTCCTTGTGCCTGACAGAAGAAGCATCGACCCTCACGTCGGCAATGCTCCTTGTCTGCCTCGGTGACGGCCTTCTTTGTGCTATCCACTTGCATGGCGTTCGGGTCAGGGGTGCGATTCTCTCTCCTGGGGTTGAATTGTCCCCACTGGTTTCTGTTTTGGAATGGTTGTGGAAAGGGGCGGTTGCCCTTCTTCTGGGCCCAGAAGGCCTGACGATGGGGCTCTAGGGCTGTGAGGATGGCGGTTCACTTGCCCGCAGATGCCTTCCAGTCTACCCAGTTTTGGGGGGTGTCGTGATTCATGCAATTCTCAAGTACCTTGATGTTCAGTCCTCGTTTGAATTTTTCGAGGACTGCGGGGTCGTTTTCTTGGTACTGCGCCTTTCTCGCCCATTCTGCGAAGGTCGTTATGTAGAGATCAATGTCCATTCCCTGCATGCGGAGTTTATCTAGTTCCGCCGCTGCTCGGTATTGTTGGTTGGTATCCGTCCAGTCTTGGACGAATGTCTGTTCAAATTGCTCCCAGACGTTCGCAAGTGGGGGCATTGGTATGGGGTTCGCCATAATCCAGTCCTCTTGGGCACGCTTCCACTCAGCTACTGCTGCGCCCTGGATGTACGTGAGTGCATGCGCAACTTTGTGGTAGGGATCACCCATGATTGGTGAGTGTGCATTGAGGTACTGGTAGAGCTGGAGGGCGTGCATGAATTCATCTGCCTTCATCCTGTCTCCGGCAAATATGGGTGGTTCTTTGCCTTCGAGGCATCCATTCCCTCCTGGTCCGGCACCAGGGGCTGGGCCTCCTGCTGCTGGACCTCCTTGAGGTGGACCGCCACTGCCACCGCCACTGCCACTGCCACCGCCACTGCCACCACCACCGCCACCGCCACCGCCACCACTGCCACCGCCACCGCTGCCACCACCACCAGCGCTCGTTCGCGCAAGTGTGGAGGTCGTCGCCATCTGCATGGGTGTGATAGTGACTGTGGACATTCTGATTGGTGGGGGTTTGTCTGTTGTTGATGAAGATGTGCTGGTGGGTGTACTGGGAGTTGGGGGATCATGGCTGGGTGTCGGTTCATCTGCTGCTTCAGTGAGTTCTTCCACTAGTGGTCTGAGTACTTCTTGGGTCAGTTGTCGTCCCAGGAAGTTGTCTAGGTGTGGGTTTAATCCTAGTTCAGTAGGGGGGAAGTCGATCACGCGTCCACCCGTGAATATCTGTCGTTCTTCGTCCCAATCTCTCTCGAAGATATAGAAGATGTTGTTGGCGTAGACTAGTGGATAAACGTGTCCGTCGTAGAGTGTGTAGTACCCACTCCAACTGGCGTGTATTTCTCCGCTTAGTCTTACTCCGGCTTTTACGTAGGTTATGGTTTTACGATTCGTGAGTCGGGTAACTGGGATTCGTGTCTTTGGTATGGATCCTTGGGGGTTGACAAGCACGTCGAATGGGGGTCTAAAGTGATTGGGGAGTGCTATGGTTTCAGGGTCCAGTAGCGGGTGGTGACTACTGCTGGCTTTCAGATTGTCTTCTGGCCGTTATATGGGCTTGTATTTGGTGGATCACCAAGGCCAGCGCGATTTGTCGTTCGTGTAGTAGGTAGAGCTGGTGTGCCAGAAAGTCGTGTTTGATATTGTGTTCCTGTCTACAAGTCCTGTGGCAGTGTTCGCCGTGAACTCGGATCCTTGCGTTGAGGTATGTTTCAACAGAGTCAAGATGCTCCTGTTCGTCGAGCTTATCAAGGAGCTCTTCGTCAGTGGGGTTCGGTATGCTGGAGGCCAGCGTGGTCGTCTATGTTGTGAAAGCTTGATCTTATGTTACACATAGCCTATACGCATATCGCCTACACTCAGTCGGACGTACCAAGTCCTCTGAGGTGGAAGTATCAATGTCAGGGAATCGCCCTGAGGAACCGTGATTCACAAGATGAGAGGAGACTGATCGAGGCTAGTATTGGTACAGAAGATCAAGCTTGAGTCACGATCTACGCTAGTCAGTCCCTTAAGTATTCCTACACGTGAGACTCAACTGCCTAATGCGTGTAATGTCATGAGTCGCTATCCCTCGCCCTAATCGTATAGTAGAAATGAAAAGGAATCGTAACAGCGCCAACAGCCCCCACCTACGTGACAGTTCTTTCCTTCCCAGCAGTCACCGACCCCCATTTTACATCGAAGCTAACCAAACTGACGAAGCCCCACAGGACAGAGTCCCCAGAACCAGAATTGGAAAGAAACAAGCCATCTTCTGCAAGAAAGGCACGAAACTCTCCCCAATGGTGTTTGCACCTTGGGACGGGTATTATTCACTCTATAGCGGACGTGTGTATCCACTAGTATACCACCGCAACATCTTCTACACTTTCGACCAGGACTGGAACGAAGAGAAGGGTCAATTTGAAAATGGTCGAACGACAGGACTCCCCCCAAATGAAATACTCAACCCTGACATCAACAACTTCACAGGCGAGGACCTTACACACGAGGTACTACTTCCATTAGCGTCTGAACTTGAGGCCACCACCAGCCTAGAGACATTAAGAAACCCCCCAGATGACGAGACCACCGAACCCTCCCACGAACAATCAGCTCAGACAACAGACAATGAGCCCATTCACCCCCCAATTACCCGCATGGCAACAGTTATGCTCACACCCACACAGACTGCCACACTCGCACACATGGCCCCTGGTGGTGGTGGTGGAGGCGGCGGTGGGGGTGGGGGTGGTGGTGGCGCAGGCGCAGCCCCACCATACCAACCCCCAGCAGGAGGAGGTGGCAGAGGCGGAGGCCCCCCACCCGCCCAATCAGCACAACAAGCAGTGGCCACACCTGGTGGTCTGGCCAACGGCAAACTCAAGGGGAAGGAACCCCCCATATTCGATGGGGACCATCTCAGTGCCGATGAATTCATGCATGCACTTAAACTGTACCAGTATCTCAATCAGGCCGCACCCATCATAGTGGACCCATATCGAAAAGTCACTCATGCCTTGACCTACATTCGTGGCCCTGTGGTCACTGAGTGGAAAAGGTCACAAGAGGAATGGATCATGGGCAACCCTGTCCTGATGCCCCCACTCCTGAACATGTGGGAGCAATTCGAACAGAACTTTGTCCAGGATTGGACCAACACCAACCAGCAATACCGAGCCGCTGCAGAACTAGACAAGCTCAAGATGCAGAACATGGACATTGACAACTACATCACCCACTTTGTGGAATGGGCCAGGAAGGCCCAGTACCAAGAAGATGACCTGGCTGTCCTCGAAAAGTTCAAATGAGGCCTCAACATCAAGGTGCTCGACAACTGCATGAACTTTGATCAGCCCCGAAACTGGGTGGATTGGAAGGCTGCGGCACAGAAGCGAACAGCGATTCTCACCGCACTTGAACCCCACCGACAAGCCTTCTTCGCCCAAAAGAAGTTCACCGCTGGGAACAGGCCTCTGCAAGGGGGACTCCCGTGGCCGTTCTTTATCCCCAATCGCAACGCCCAAGGACAGTTCAACCCAAGACGCGAGTCACGCCGACCTGACCCCGACGCCATGCAAGTAGATGTGGCTCGCAAAGCTGTCACCAAAGCGGACAAGGAACGATGCCGATGAGAAGGATGTTGTTACTTCTGTCAGGCTCAGGGACACATCTCTCGTGCATGCCCAAAAAGACCCACCCAATGTCTTGAGACGAAACGCGCTCAGACAACCACCACAGAGCAACCCGAAGCAGGGAGCAGCGGGCAGACGATGCCCCTATCCCAGGACGCAGTTTTAGCATTCATAAAAGGACTAGGAGAGGAGGAATACCAAGAGTTGGCAACCAAGTGGGGACAGATATGCAAAGAGGAGGATTTTGGTCAAGCTTGAGCAAAACGGCCTTTGCTCGAGCTATGTTTCAGCGCGATGTATTTTTACCCCGAGTTAACGCTATGCAAATCCCAGTTTCATTTCACACCGCACTGAAAAAGGCCGACCTTCTCACATTCCTGGACAGTGGAGCCACAGAATGCTTCGTGAGTCAACAATTCATTGAACAACATCGCTTAGGGATGAAGTTACTCCTGATGGCACGACAACTTAAGAACGCCGACAGGATGCCAAACAAAGGCGGCGACATCACCCACTATACCGACCTGGAGGTAGTGACGGGGATTACCCCTCACACCCTGAGATTCTATGTCACCCACATGGACAGTGACTACATTGTGCTGGGCTACCTGTGGTTCGCCGAAGCCAATCCACGACCAAATTGGAAAGAGGGCACGCTTCCGGCCAAAGTGATATTGAGGACTGCGGGAGCTGCAGCCCAAGCAGTCACTACAAGTACCCCCGTCGCTGGGATGAAATCCATCACCGTCAACAACCCGCCGATCCTACGACGAGGAGACCAACTGATAATGTGTTACGCTCGAGCTCTGAGCATGTCGTGTCGATATCGGTCGCTGAGTCAGAGGCAATGACTCAGACACTGCAGAACTTGGGCTTGAGTTCCAACGCAGTGGCGGTCCCCTTACACGCACTGCCCTGTGACAAGGGTCCAGTACTAGGGATTTGGGAGTCAGGCAATTGGCCTGAGGATCAGGGGTTTAACAAGATAAGAGGGGAATATGAGTAGCCACCAAGGGCCAGAGCGTAGCTCGGTATTGGTACAAAGAGAACAAGCCTAGAGAGGCAGTCACAGTCTAGGCTACCTTATATAGCAAGTAGGTGTGAGGGTGGGCTTCCTAATGAGTCATGTGAGTCTGGTATCATACTGGAGTCGTGGGTTCGAGACCCTGATGGTGCATTAGGGCAGTAGGGCACAGAAAGGAAGGAAAATAGGTGAGAGGAAGAGTGAAAGCAGAGTAAGGGTAACATAATGCACCTGGCAAAAATGACAGTGGCGCAACAGTTAGCCCAAGCGGCCAACACCCAACCTAAGAAGGCATGGGACCAGATTGTCCCGGTCCAGTATCACAATCACGCCCGCGTATTCAACAACAAAGCGGCACAGCGCTTCCCAGAGTCTACGCCATGGGACCACGCCATTGAACTCAAACCCGACGCACCAGCCTCCATTGACTGCAAAATCTACCCACTGACACCCAAAGAAGATGAGGCCCAACAAAAGTTCCTCAAGGAAAACCTCAGGATTGGGAGAATTCGATGCTCCAAATCACCATATGCGTCGCCAGTCTTTTACATACTGAAGAAAGACAGGACTTACCGCCCCATCCAAGACTACCGCAAGTTAAACTCCTGGACAGTCCGAGACGCAACCCCACTTCCACTAATCAGGGAACTCATGGATCGGCTGACACAAGTACCTGGAGGAAGATCTGGGCTCTTCATGAAACTCGATGTGTGATGGGGCTACAACAACATCAGAATCCAAGAAGGAGACCAAGGGAAGGCAGCTTTCAAAATGAGTCGAGGACTCTTTGAACCCCTAGTGATGTTCTTTGGACTCACCAACGCCCCGGCGACCTTCCAAGCAATGATAAACCACATCTTCAGAGAACTGATTAATGAAGGCTACGTAACTGTATACATGGATGATATCCTTATCCACACCCCGAACGACATCTCTCTCCACCGACGAGTGGTGCACACAGTGCTCAGTGTACTCGAAGAACATGATCTCTATCTCAAACCACAGAAGTGTCTCTTCGAAGTGACCCAAGTGGAGTATCTCGGGGTAATTATAACCCCAGATACGATTGCAATGGACCCAGTTAAGGTGGCGGGTGTTAGAGACTGGAAGGTCCCCACCACGACCAAGCAAGTTCGGTCATTCATCGGGTTCCTCAATTTCTACCGCATGTACATCTGAAATTTCAGTGTCATTGCTGCACCCCTGAACCAACTTGTCGCCCAGAGCGCATGAGGAGAGGGATTCAACTGGACTCCAGAGTGCCAAGAAGCTTTCAAGGCACTCATCGACGCAATCACCACAGCCCCGGTACTACGCCAGCCACGCTTTGACCTACCCTTCACCATTGACACCAACGCCTCCAACTACGCGGTCGGAGTGGTGCTCCACCAGAAAGACGAACAAGGCAAAAATCACCCGGTCGCATTCCTGTCAAAAACCCTAGACGCCACTCAGTGGAACTGGGACATCTACGACAAGGAAATGTATGTAGTGGTCGTCGCACTCACCACCTGGCGACCTTACGTTGGTGGAAGCCAGCACCAGACCATAGTCCACACCGACCATCACAACCTCATCTACTTCCGTAAGTCACAAGACCTGAACCGATGCCAGTCCTGATGGATGCAAAAACTAGCGGACTACAACTTCAAGCTAGTACATGTCCCTGGGAAAAGACACATACCAGCCGACTTCCTTTCGAGACCCCCCGGCATCACCACCAGTGAGGACGATAACAAGGGAATTGTAATGCTACCGGACATTTACTTCGCGAAGCTCCTCTTCCCAGAGCCTCTAGAGGAGAGAAGAGTGATTCTCCGGAGGTACCATGACCACCCATTAGCAGGACACCCCAGCATCGCTAATACACAACACCTCCTCAAACAAGAGTACCAAGGAGAAGACATGAATGAGTTCACTGCCCAATACGTACGGGGGTGTGCGACATGCCAAGAAAACAAACCCTGAACACACCGCCAGAAGGCGCCACTACAACTGTTCCCTGTCGAACCACACCAAGGCCCGTTCCAGACTGTGGCGATGGACCTCATCACCGATCTGCCCATGTCGGGACATTACAACACCATACTCACGATCATAGACCAGGGGTGCTCCAAGGCTGCAAAGTTCATACCCTGCACCACCAACATCACGGGAGAAGGCATAGCCACGCTTTATTTCCGGAATCTGGTACCATGGTTCAGGATACCCCGGAAGGTGATCTCCGACCGAGACCCCAGATTTGTATCGAATTTCACTCAAGAACTATGCTGACTTCTCCACATTCAACAGAACGTCAGTATGGCGTTCCACCCCCGAACTGATGGACAGAGCAAGAGAGCCAACCAATGGGTCGAACAATACCTGAGGCTATGGGTCGCAGATGACCAGACCACATGGTCACAGTACCTAACCCTAGCCGAATACGTCCATAACTTGTGGCCACACGATAAGACCGGAGTTACGGCACATGAACTCTTGTTTGGGACAAAACTGACCATACCCATTTCCCAGGAAGAATCCAATGTCCCAACAGTCCAGGAACGTCTGGAGAAGATCCGGGAAGCACGGGATAGAGCCCAATGTGTGTTCCAGACCAAGCCAGAACAAACCCCATTCAAACAATACGAAATCGGGGATCAAGTCTGGCTCGAGGGGCACAACCTCAAGATGCACCATCCCACAACCAAATTAGCACCGAGGCGCTACGGCCCATTCCCTATCACGGCTAAACTATCCCCAGTGACGTACCGCCTAGGCCTGCCTGGGTCCATGCACATCCACCCCATGTTCCATATCGACCTGCTTACACCTTATAAGGAAACAGAAGCACATGGGCACAATTACAAATGACCACCCCCAGATATCATCAAAGGGGAACAAGAATGGGAAGTGGAGAAGATCACCCAATCACGACTCTTTGGACGAAGGAAAACTCTCCAATACAGAGTCCGTGTTACGGCTCGAGGGGCCGTGGGCACGACTTGTGCAACTAGGCGTGTGACTAGAGTGAACACGTGCGGGGGCAACGAGCACATGGTCCTGAGCGAGATGCTTCCGGTGGTCTCGATGACGCAAGAGTAAAACAGACTCTTCGGAGTAGAACGGCTAAGTCGCGGGCACTTGCGACTCTTGTTCAAAGCTAAGTCGTTGCAGCCGACTTAGAGGGGCGTGAGAGCGGAGCAAGATAGTGCCGAAACGAGCACTAAGGCAGGGACAGGGAAGAAGGGGCAGTGGGAGCGTC